>BOPN01001143.1:264549-269549 GCA_017312705.2 Penaeus japonicus | reverse complement strand
AAAGTGGGGCAAGGGGAGGGGAAAAGGTGGGGCAAGGGGAGGGGGAAAAAGAGACGGAGGGGGACGGAGAAGAGGAAGAGGTGGGGGAAGGGGAGGGGAAATGGTGGGGCAAGGGGAGGAGGAAAGGTGGGGCAAGGGGAGGGGAAAAGGTGGGGCAAGGGGAGGGGGAAAGAGGGACGGAGGGGGACGGAGAAGAGGAAGAGGTGGGGGAAGGGGAGGGGGAAAGAGGGACGGAGGGGGACGGAGAAGAGGAAGAAGTGGGGCAAGGGGAGGGAGAAGGAGGGGGAAAGAGGGACGGAGAAGAAGAAGAGGAGGGAAAAGAGAGAGAGAAAGCGTCAGAGAGAGAGAGACAGAGCGAGACAGACACAAAGACAGACAGACAGAAGAGATATGCCATGAAGACATGAACTGGCCGAGGACAACTGACAGAAAACCAGCCACCATACTCGATGATCACAGCACCCCCCTCCCCCCTACACCCATCCCCTTTATGCTGAATCAGCATAAAGGGGAAAACATAGCAAAGACAAAACATAAACAAGCACTTGGGAACAAAAAAAGTGAACACTGGTTATAAAGCTTATCACATAGTGTTTATACACCGTGAACCATTATTCTTGTTGCGTCGCACAGCATGTCTAATGACTCTCTGTAACTGTAACCTTTCTGGTTACATGAAGATTACGACTTATGAATAACTACATTATGTAATAGTAACGTGGTGATGATGGCGATGGTTAAGATGGTGAAGATGATGATGATGATGATGATGATGATGATGATGATGATGATGATGATGATGATAATGACGATGACGCCAAGACGAAGGCATCAACAGCCAAAAAACAACATGCGAATACTCTCAATCCTACTTATATTGAAATCATGTGATTATAATTATTCAAACATAATCGTCAATGTATTTAATCATTATTCTATTTTGTCCATCACTGTTATTTGCCTTATTATTCAACAGTGCTTGCATTTTCGATAATTCAACAACTTCTGTGAATTTTCTACCTTCATAGAAGTCGTAAAACTTACGAATGTGTCACTTAATTAAGGAAAACAACCAGCAGTGCCTGTAACCGTCACATGGTCATACAGAAACTCTTGGCCTATTTGCCCATATGCCTACATCTATTTCCTTGGATTTTTATTTTCGCAATGTTACGTTACGTAATGCATTGATTTGCAGAAGAGAGTGCCTGCCAGTCAGACAGCGCTCAGCCGCCACGGCAAACACACCAGCTGTACTTAGAGCTTCATCCCAAATAAAGCTCAAAACTTGGAGTGATTTTATCTTTGCCTAATTTTGTACAAAGTGTTGTTGTGACTCAAATATTTCCACACTACATCTAGTGCACGATGACGATGACGATGACGATGACGATGACGATGACGATGACGATGACGATGACGATGACGATAACTATGACGATGACGATAACAATGACGATATCATCATCACGATAACAATAAAGGCAAAAATGATCATGGAAACGATAAAACTGAACCCAGACTCGTACCCAGATATCACACAAACAGATAAAAAAAAAAAAAAATGTGCCGCACAGCGCAAAAAAAAATACAACCTACTACCAACACACAAAAACAAAGACAAGAACAAGCAGCTCCCTATGTTTATTCGGATTATCCACTGAACCACAACACAAGACAACAGCTTTAAAGTAAGGCTTAGAGTACCCAGCTGTCGCCCCCCTCCCCCATAACCCCCCCCCCATCCTGGCTACAACGAAAACACGGTAAGGTAAGGGGGGCTGCTGCTAAATGCATGTTAAGCTGTCTGTATATTTGATGTAGGTCTATGTGAGTTTTGTTATGTGTATTAATGTTATTTTCGCTGTTGTTGTTGTTGTTATTTTCGGTGTTGATATTTTCGCTGTTGTTGTTGTCGTTATTTTCGCCGTTGTTGTTATTTTCGCTGTTGTTGTTGTCGTTATTTTCGCTGATGTTGTTATTTTTGGTGTTGTTGTTGTTGTTGTTATTGTTGTTTTGTTCTTCTTCTTCTTCTTCTTCTTCTTCTTCTTCTTCTTCTTCTTCTTCTTCTTCTTCTTCTTCTTCTTCTTCTTCTTCTTCTTCTTCTTCTCCTCCTTCTCCTTCTTCTTCTTCTTCTTCTTCTTCTTCTTCTTCTTCTTCTTCTTCTCCTCCTCCTCCTCCTCCTCCTCCTCCTCCTCCTCCTCCTCCTCCTCCTCCTCCTCCTCCTCCTCCTCCTCCTCCTCCTCCTCCTCCTCCTCCTCCCCCACCAGAATACCAAAGACCAAGTCACATCACAAGAACATTCCTTCACAAACCACCGAGAAATTCATTCATACGAAATCGAACCAAGTTGTGGAAAATGGCACTCCATTCATGCCAATCCATCCCTGCGTTCACTGCCAATCCTTGTCGCATCCGGTCGTCGAAAAATAACGCCGGGGAGGAAATCCTGAACGACACAGTAAGATAACAGATAGTATTTCTTATATATAATTTTATCTTATTATCTTATTAAGAACTCTTTTTACTTATTTCCTCTTTTTTCCTCCTTCTTCTTCTTCTTCTTCTTCTTCTTCTTCTTCTTCTTCTTCTTCTTCTTCTTCTTCTTCTTCTTCTTCTTCTTCTTCTCCTCCTCCTCCTCCTCCTTATTACTACTTCTCCTCTTCTTCATTATTTCTTCTTCTCCTCATCGTTTTTATTTCCTCCTCATTCATTCTTTCTCTTTCCTCCTAATCATTATTTCTCCTTTTCCTTCTCTCCTCATTACTTGTTCTCCATCTCTTCCTCATTATTTCTCCCTCTTCTTCTTCTTCTTCTACAGCTTCTTCTTCTTCTCCTCCTTTCCTCCTCCTCCCTCCTCCTTCCTCAAAGTCATCACACTATCATTACCTAGAACTGATGCATCTACAGCGTCATCATACCCACCATCATCGTCATCCTAACAATCATCATCATCATCGTCACCATTATCGCTATCACCATCGTCATCACCACATAAAACTGGCTCATCTATAACATCATCACACTCATCATTCATCGTCGTCCGCCTCTTCATAATTATCAATATCATCCTAATCATCACTATCATGATCATCATAAACATCAACAACAACAATAACATTAATAATGATATAAATAATAAGAATAAAAAAATAATAATAACAATAATAGTCACAATGATAACATTAATAATAATGATGATGATGACGATGAAGATGATGGTGATGATGATGATGATGATGATGATGATGATGATGATGATGATGGTGGTGATGATGATAGTAATATTTATAATAATAATAATAATAATAATAACAATAATAACCACAATAATCATTATTGATATCATTTTCCTCATCATCATCATCATTACCATAACCAACAATAACAACGACAGCAACAAAATTGACCCAACTGACAACAACAACAACAACAACAACAACAACAACAACAACAACAACAACAAAAACGATATTCGACCTCCTTCGCGCCCCGAGGAAAGAAGGAAGCGGAAATTGCATAGATTATGCGCGTCGCCTCTCGCCTCCGCTGCACCTGCGCCGGAGGAGGCGGTCGGCGGAGGTAAGCTCTATGGAGGGGGAGGCTGGAGGAGGAGGCGGGAGGGAGGGAGGGATGGAAGTGGGAGAGGGGGGAGAGGGGGGAGGGAGGAGGGGGAGGGGGGTGGAGTTAAGCTTCCATGGAGGGGGAGGGTGGGGGTGGAGTTAAGCTCTGGCGAGGGGGGGAGGGGGGAGTGGGTGGGAGCAAGCTCTATGGAGGGGGAGGGGGAGTGGGTGGAGTTAAGCTCTGTGGAGGGGGAGGGGGAGTGGGTGATAAGCTCTATGGAGGGGGAGGGGGAGTGGGGGTGGAGTTAAGCTCATGGAGGGGGAGGGGGAGAGTGGGGTGGGAGTTAAGCCTATGGAGGGGGAGTGGGGTGGAGTTAAGCTCTATGGAGGGGGAGGGGGAGTGGGGTGGAGTTAAGCTCTATGGAGGGGGAGGGGGAGTGGGGTGGAGTTAAGCTCTATGGAGGGGGAGGGGGAGTGGGTGGGAGTTAAGCTCTATGGAGGGGGAGGGGGAGTGGGGTGGAGTTAAGCTCTATGGAGGGGAGGGGATAGGGGTGGAGTTAAGCTCTAGGGAGGGGAGGGAGTGGGGTGTGGAGTTAGCTCTATGGAGGGAGAGGGGAGTGGGTGGAGTTAAGCTCTAAGTAGGGAGGGGGAGTGGGGTGGAGTTAAGCTTCATGGAGGGGGAGGGGGAGTGGGGTGGAGTTAAGCTCTATGGAGGGGGAGGGGGAGTGGGGTGGAGTTAAGCTTCCATGGAGGGAGAGGGGGAGTGGGGTGGAGTTAAGCTCTATGGAGGGGGAGGGGGAGTGGGGTGGAGTTAAGCTCTATGGAGGGGGAGGGGGAGTGGGGTGGAGTTAAGCTCTATGGAGGGGGAGGGGGAGTGGGGTGGAGTTAAGCTCTATGGAGGAGAGGGGGAGTGCGGGAGTTAAGCTCTATGGAGGGGGAGGGGGAGTGGGGTGGAGTTAAGCTCTATGGAGGGGGAGGGGGAGTGGGGTGGAGTTAAGCTCTATGGAGGGGGAGGGGGAGTGGGGTGGAGTTAAGCTCTATGGAGGGGGAGGGGGAGGGTGGAGTTAAGCCTCTATGGAGGGGGAGAGGGGGAGGCTGGAGGAGGCGGGAGGAGGGGGATGGTGATAGGGAGGGGGAAGGGGAGGGGGAGGGGGAGTTAAGCTCTATGGAGGGGGAGGGGGAGTTAAGCTCTATGGAGGGGGAGGCTGGAGGAGGGGGGAGGGGGAGGGAGGGAGGGATGGGGAGAGGGAGGCTGGGGGGGGGGGGGGGGGGGGGGGGGGAGGGGAGGGGGAGAGGGGGAGGGAGGGGGGGGGGGGGGGGGGGGAGGGGGAGGGGGGGGGGGAGGGGGAGGGGGGGAGGAAGGGGGAGAGAGAGAGAGAGAGAGAGAGAGAGAGAGAGAGAGAGAGAGAGAGAGAGAGAGAGAGAGAGAGAGAGAGA
>BOPN01001143.1:247049-257049 GCA_017312705.2 Penaeus japonicus | reverse complement strand
TCGGGTCAGCCACACGCAGGACAGGGAAGTAGGCCGAGGCGGCGTGGTCAGTCCAGGGAAGTGCGGAGTCCGAAACATAGATGGCGGTAGTAGCCGGCTCGCGGTTTGTCTGGTTAGATTCTTGTGGAGAATTCGCAGAGTTGGTTGATTTGTCCGATGGGATATGATTAGATGATGTGAAGAAATTTCCGACATGATCAATAGAAAATTATATATCGATCATGCTTCAGGAAGCTGATAATTTTGTTTGTTACTGGTGGGAGTCTGGGGAAGGGGAGGGGCTTTAAACCTCTAATTAGGAAGAATTTAAAGATAATAATCTGTCAAATTATGTAATAATCTTTTTCATCCCCTTTACACTTTTGAAAAATCTGCGCGCGGCTCTAGCAAGGATTTTCACTAGGTCAGAAGGCTATTTCCTCTTACCGATCTGCTGAAAGTAACAATAACAATTATACATTTCACAATTGTATATTTTTACCTCTGCTGAAGTTTCTATTACTGCAAATACTATTGAATGTTTATCATTAAAGAAAGTACATAAATAGTTTGATCTAAATATGTGGCCATCCTGCCATTTAGATAGATATTAAATCCCCCAAAAAGTATTCAACAGGAAATAACAGATTTGTATTGAGTATACGTGTGTAATATTTATACATACACAGACAGTAAATAATAAACATTTATGTTCTCATAACTGTTAATTAGCAAGTAGACAAACCAAGAGGAAAGTCTAAAGCTCCATTAATTAAAGATAGGCCATTTCTTCAGACCTTTTCGACAAAGAGAAAGAAGTTGCTGTTTATTCTTTTGTTTTGTCTTTCTTTTATCTTTCAAGGAAATCACTCTTGGTATATTTTGCAACAGATGGTAACTGTTTAGCGTAACTGTTTCCTAACCTGAGTGTACACACCCTTATGCAAGATCATCCTATGTAAATATTGTCCTATGAGTGCATACCTAATTTCCCGAAGGATGAGAGGTCAGCCGGGAAAAAAGTAGAAATTTCCCGAAGTATATTCTTTATATATCTGGAATTCTTTTTAACAAGATTTATTGTATTAGTGTATCTTACAGGCAATTCTTTACTCAACCCAAATACAAAAATAAAAGGAAATAGTTTTTTTTCTTTATTATCCTTGGAGAGATTTTTAACGGTTTGATATGTGGTTTGCGAGAAGTTGAGGATCAACTACCAGAGGTGCGTGATAATTAAAAAAAAGGTTAAGGACCACTTCCATGGCAATTGGATTATGACTTGAATATTATCAATAAATAATTTTCTCCTATTTTGGATTTTACTACCACACATGTTCTCTGTAATCTATACTTTGATTAGTGTTATGTTTTGCTTGCTGGTGTGTGTCTGAAAACATTTTTCTGACATTTTTATATGGATGCGTTTTTTCTTCTTTTTAAATAAAATCCTTTGGTGTGCTTGAGGATAAGCCAGATTCAGATGCTACGCCGGGCTTGTATGCAGTGACGCGAGCCCGCCTGTGCCAGCGTGTGCTGACTCGTGAGAGAATGTGCCAACGAGTGTCGACTCGATCTGAGCTTGGTCCTTACCCAACGCAGTGCCCAGCTACGTCAGTGACTGCCAGGTGACAGTGGAAGCTCACGAGCTTGGGCGGGGCTCGATCTGCCGACCACGGGGATGTGAAGTCGACACGCTACCAATGAGCTAACCAGACGGCTGTTGGTGTGCTTTGTGATTTAATAATAAAGTGATTCCATGCGTGCTTACTATCTTTACTACATCAGGCAAATTTAGATAAGATTAAAATACACTTTTATTTATTAGAGACACTAATACCATCAGTAGGGGCCAGTCTATGTAATTTTTTTCTAAGGTTTGAAACACTACCTGAAAATATGAATTTAGAGGTAAAGCATTTTACTTGTAGCAATACATATGAATAAACTTTAATAACAATAGCAGACTGTCTTTCTTACTTATCATAGTTTCCCCATAAAAAATAGAAAGGTTGGAAGCTTGTTCAATAGATGGCGCTAAATCTAGCTCTCGATATATCGAAATTCTCTTTTTTGATTAGTCGATAAACTTATTATCATATTTAAAATTCGATTTGTTCTCTTCTTTGTTAGATAAAATTATATGAAAGTTCCGAAATAATAAGATTGGAAAAATATCATTCATTCAAAAGATTAATCCTCCTTACTGCTTTAAAAATGTTATATTTTTCCCCGGTCAAGATAACGGCGATGTAAACAAACCAGCGGCTTCAAACACAAGACGTCTTCAATTCGAGGAATAATGGAAGTTGAAGGTTTGTTACGTTACGATATGTCTGGAAAGCGTAAATGCAGATATAATTGTGATTAGTGTTGTCGCCCACAATTTGAAATAAGGTTCTCACGACAGATTTTCCTGTGTTTATGGAGGGATTATTATATGTGATAGTGCCTGTTCATGATACTTATTTTCGCTCATTGTCTAATATGATAGTAGTTGATTGTGATTACTTACGAGAAAATCTATTGTACCAGGTAAATTATAGGTGTAAGTGGCAGGTTTGATGAATTGAGATAACCTTAAGGGTATGGAAAAAGTATATATACGTCAATTAAGATTAGATTTTGCCCAAAAGGAGAATGAAGTTATGTGAATGGCAGATACCCCCAAGTGAATGATGTGAAACGGGTTTAAGGCACAGTATGCTGAAATTAACGTCATATAACTTTGAACTGATTTGTAGTGACTTCTTATGACATTTTGATTTCTTCAGATGCTGTGTGTTTATTGGAAATTCATACGTCTTGATCAAGACTGTGACCATTATCAGTTATTTATAATGTCCACTTTTTACAAGTCACATTGCGATATGTGGTAAAATGTATTGATAAAAGAACTCAGATAAGTCTCAGAAAATGTCAACTGAATATTTTGAAGTTGCAATAGGTTTATTTAGTGTAATTGTGCTGTAATTCAGGCTCATTTGGGTTTATTCCATTTATTCCACCTAGTATAACTGGGAAGATAGAGCTTAAACAGATTCTTTATTTGGTGAAGTTGCTCTGTGTTGCCAGAATATCCTCAGTGGAGGTTTGTTTGCCTTTGCTGGAGCACAAAGGGTGGAGACCTTTATATCAGTTGACTTAGCCATGAGACCATAGGACTATCTGCAGAATAGTTTGAGACAAGTTGAATAACATTTTGAGGTAGTGTAGTCTTTTATATGAGATCAAAGAATTACAGCAATTCACAATTTATGCGTCTATATTATCAAGATGATGTCAATGACAAAAGATACAAGATGTGATAGTTCATATATTTATTTTTGTATTTGCAAGAAAAAGGTATGTTATAAATATAGATAAATATATTTGATTAGTTTGCTATTACAAAGTAACTTACATCTATGTAGGGTCTGAACCTTGGGTCTCATGCCCCCCAAAATAATTACAAAAGCTGGGTCCTCAAAGTACATTTTCTTTGAACGTCCAATTTCACCAAAAAGCAAAATGTTCATTCTTTAGTTATTGGTATTTTTCATTTCTATTTACTAATTAGGCTTAATGCAAAAAATTGAAATACCATAATTTCATTGTCTTTGATATTTTGCCCTGAATTTCCCCTATAAATGCATAGCTTAACAAATACTGTTAAATGGCAAAATTGTGATGGAGTTTGTAATTGTATGTTCTTCTTTTATAGTATAAGCATAGAATTGTCTGTTTTTTCCATAGATGCTATTGAGTTACAAATGATTTTGTCGCGGTCACCATTCTTTCTATTTGGGAATAATTACAGATGCTTCTATGAAAATCTTTCGGTTCTGTAACAAAATTCTCGGATCTAATATTTCATTCACTCTTTTTGTTTCTTTAATTGCAGAGAAAACTGAGAACATCTTTGAACTAAAGGACGCAAGATCTGTTCAAGACCCCATCCACGAATATGGATCAAATTTCAAAGGGGTCCCGCTGATCATTGATAATGGTAGATATTGTGATGTTAAATTATACTGGTGAGAATTCTATTAGTAGTTTATCTTCCATGAATGATATTGTTTGTCTTTGATTTATTGGTTAACAAGAAGAATATGTTTGTTATTGAGATCATTTCTCTTTTTAAGGATCATACAACTGTCGTGTAGGATGGGCCACTGACCAGGAGCCAAGAATAGTCTTCCGTAACTGCTATGCTAAACACAGGAAAGATAGAGGGAAAAAATTGGCTGCGGTAATATTTGGTCTTTTTCCATACTATTAGAAGGATGGAAAAATGTATTTCCATTTTGTACTTGAATGATGAAGAAAAGACAAAATGAAGATTTCTTTCTTTTATGATCTGATTCCTTCTTTTCACGTTTTTACCAACTCGTGTAATCATTTCTATTTAGGAAATTGAAGTGTTAGTGGCCAACGACATAAGTAACATTGAAGCTGTGCGGTTCCAACTGAAGTCCCCCCATGACGAGAATATTGTCACTCATTATGAGGCACAAGAGACTATGTTCGACTACACATTCTCTCACTTGGGCATTGACACACCGCAAGTGGATCACCCAATTGTCTTGACTGAAGCATTTTGCAATCCTAATTACTCAAGACAGTGTAAGTATGAGTGATGAAGAGGTACAATACAGTTGCTGGAACAATTTTGATCAGTCTTGTTTGATTTCAAGGGAATTTGTATTTGATGTTGGTTTTATTTTTAATGAGTCTTTTATTTACTGTCAAGGATAGGTAATTGTAAATGATAATGCTTCTTATTAAACAGGCACACAACACACATATGCATACGCTTACCCATCCCCCCCTCACACACACATACACTTAGTCTAATGATTGCTTATTTTTCACCCTGCATAAAATTGTTTCTGTAAGGCATATTCCACGGTAACTGATGGGATATCCAGACACTACTTCACCAAAGGATTTTAGACATAACTTCATGAAAACAATATTTATTTCAATTATTGATATGAAGCTTTTAAATGCATATATAAATAAACAATAAACTTCATTTTGAATATAGATTTATGATCATATCATACTCAAAGATAGGAAAACAAAATGGTAAATGATGTGACAGAAAATGTCCCTAGATTTTGACCTTTGACTAGGTATCATGCTATTTCTCTCAAAGAATCAAAAGAAATGGAAATCATATTGGAGATGGTCTTTTGACAACACATAAAAAGGGACAATAATCCACACCAACCACATTTTATATAAGAGCCATCTGTCTGGGTAATATGATATGTTGGATCTTTGAATCAGAGGAAATCAGTAAATCTTGTAGACTGTTAACAAGTGGTAGTTTCCAAGATGTCTGCCAGGTCACATGACCAAACAAGTGACGTAACTCTTTGCATAAGTTCAGCCATTTCATTTTAAAGTGAAATTTCAAAATTGACTAGTGGGATGCATTTTTTATGGAATGTGCCATCCCTGAGTGATTTGATTTGAGGATTCCTTTCCTTCTTTCCTTTCATATGATTGTAAAGCAGGTGCATTTGTGTTTGATTTTCACAGTGATGTCAGAGTTGCTGTTTGAGTGTTATGGAGTGCCAAGCATATCTTACTGTGTCGATGGCATGCTGAGTTACCACAGAAACAACCTAAACAGACCAGATGGGTTACTCGTCAACATTGGCAATTGCACAACACATGTGACCCCTGTTTTGGACGGCTTCGCTGATGCCATGAACACCAGGAGGATTCGGATGGGTGGGCTTCACCTCACCAAGTTTTTGTGGCGTTGGTTACAGCTGAGATTCCCACAACACCTGAATGCAGTTACTCTGTCCAGGGCTGAGGTAAGGGCTGATGAATAAACTTCATTGTGTTTGTGATTTTTCCAAGTGTATTTATTTATTTGTTCATATATTTTAGTAGCATTAGTTGCAGACAGAGAGGACCAGGCAGGGAACAACCCACACCAACCATTCCAGAGATATCTAACTATGCTAACAGTGGGGTTGAGGTAGGACTGGTGAGTGTGAGCTCCTCGCTTTCCTGTGTCCTGTGGCTATAGTTAAATTGGGTCAGGCTACATCTTAACCCTTCCAAGATGGGCCACATCCTAAGATGTTCAGGCTGGTTAGGCATCATAAGAATGTTGTATTTTCTATTATTTTCTAGACTTATGGTTTGACATGTGAGTCTGTATATGATGGATATATCTGTAAAGTAATACAAATTTGCATTTGATATGATTCCATAGTTACACAACTACAGGAATAGATAGCTTAATTTCAATAAAAGGAAATTGCAGTGCGAAGGTGATTCGGGAGAGCTAAGATGTTCAGACTGGAATGGGTGTCTTAAGTTGTGTGTTTTCTAATTTTTTTTAGACTTATGATATGATATATGAGAATATATATAATATATTAGCAAAGTGATACTAATTAGCTTTGGTATGATAGGCAGACCTATATGTTGTAAGAAACTAGGGGAAATTTTGAAATTGGTAGCCTGTCTACATTTCTTTCTGTTCTACATCCCTTAACTCTGGATGATGTGACTTTCACATCATGGCTTGGCTAGTCTACCCACTTCGTGACATGAATTTCTTGTCATGGCTCTGTCTGGCTGTCGTACCAGGTGATCAGGCACATAGCTAATGCACATGTAGCAGCTAATTTCCTCAGTCTCAGATTGCAAACAACTCTCGAAAAGAAACCGCCTATACATAAAACTCATCTTAGAGGAAAACTGTACATTTAAGGCCTCAACTACTTCTTTATATATAGTAATATGGGTTGATGAACCTTCATTCCTGCATGGTTATGCAAGAGTAACACTTGGCTGTCATTACACTCCACTTTCCACATGTGCAGATCCACTTCACCCAATGTGTTGCATCATTGGAAAGATCCCCGTGCATGGAGAATCATTCAGGAGGAATGAGGTGTCGTGATGCCATAGAACTTCAGACAATCAGACTTGGTGTTATTAGGCATACTTTGTAATGGTTTTGTAGGTTTGTGGGCTTCATCTCCAGTGCTATTGCTAGTGTTAAGCAAGTTGTCATTTAGGCATATGTAGTTACTCGGTCATTGTACTTGTGGTGACATGATAGCATTCACGTTGTGAGTATATAATGCTGGATGATGCTTTTGATACGTAGGTTACATTTATTCCATTTCTGTTTTCAAATAATTACTAATGCATATTGATCCATGGGTTGCATGCATTAGAAAATGACAGGCATGACACAAGGGGATAGTAAACTGTTCTATATTAGAATTGTACAATTAATAGGAACTCAAATTGACCTATATGATATTAATGGGATTTAGCTGAGATGCACGTTAATCATTACTCCTTCACTTTTATTTTTATCATTACTTTTATTATTGTTATGATGATGATGAAAATGATTATTATTGTTATTATTATTACTTTTTTTGTTATTATTATTATTATTACTATTGTTACTATTATTACTGTTAATCAATATTACTATTGATATTATTAGTTTTGTTATTGCTATCCATCCTCATAATTATTGTTTTTGATGTTTGATTATATTATTACATTATGTTGCTGGTATGCTTGTTACTTTTACAATTATTTTAATTATATATTAGTTGTATTCTGTTAGTATTCTCATTATTATGTTTTTCATAATGATATGTTATGACCATCATTATTATTATTGTATTTGTTTGTTATTTATAGGTTGTGACACTAATTTTTTATTTGCTCTTTATTTTAAACTGTATTATTATGTCTTGACCAGAAATTTGACTCCATTCAAAATGGAATACAGCACTTCATTCTACTCTTCTAACTGAATGTCCACTATTATTGATGCCTTACTTTAGTGGAAGTAGTCTTATTCTCCTTTCTATCACATTATTTTTAATTTCTGCAGGAACTAAGGGAGTTGATATTACATTTAAAAAATATATATATATATTCAAGTCTTCAAGTCTGCATTCTTCAAGCACCTTTCTCTACTTCCACAGGAGATTCTGCACACCCACATGTACATTGCAGACGATTACATGCCCCAAATCGCTAAGTGGTCTGACGTGAACTACTATGATAAGTTTGTGAGAAGAATCCAGCTTCCTTACGTAGCAGCACCAATCAGTACAGTGTCAGTGGAGCAGCAGAGAGAACGACGCAAAGAAGCAGCCAGAAGATTGGTAGAACTGAATGCCAAGAAGAGAGAAGAGAAGGTAGGATAAGAAAGGAATTTATGATATGTTTATTATTGAATTATTTCTTCTTCTTCTTCTTTTTCTTCTTCTTCTTCTTCCTTTTTTCCCTTTCTCTATCTCCTCTATCCTCTTTTCTCTCATCTCTCTCTCTCCTCTTTCCCCTTTCCTCTTTTTTATTTTCTCTTTTCTATTCATTCCCTGTAATATGCATTTTAAATATGTTGTTCCTCCATCAGTTAATCGAAGACGAGGCAGAACTGACACGTCTAGTGGAGCTCGAGGAAGCTATGGAAGAGTTCACGCCCGATGAGCCAGAATACCAACATGCACTTGAGGAGGCTGAAGTGTCGTCTCCAGAGGAACTTACCAAGAAGATCTCGGTCCTGCAGCAAAAGATTGACAAGACACGTCAGAAAATGTTGCAGGCTAGCAATGCTGCAGCTGTTGAAGAAGAGGTAAATAGAAAAGAAAGAAATACATTTTCCTTCCTTGCTTTTCTACTAGTGAATAACCCCATAGTCCTTTATATCATGGTATACAATTAGATCTAAGAACAATCATGTTTGAAACTAGTGATAAAGTATGAAATACATGTAGAATCTTTTTAATTTTTTGATCTTACACTTTTGCAGGAGCCTAAACCTAAGAGAGTATGTGAAGAAATAAGTCCCAAGAAGAGGGCTGATTTGGAGCAGTGGGTCGAGGAGGTGAAACAGCAGTGGCGTGAGATTCAGGCCCGGAGAGCAGCAAGAAGACATAAAAGGTGGGAGAGGAACTACTTTCCATATTGTTTGAATTAGTTTCCGATTGCTGCACCATATCCAGCATCGTATTTGAGTAATGTAGATTGATATATTTAGATGGTTATGGTGTTTCTTTTTCTCTCTCTCTCTCTCTCTCTCTCTCTCTCTCTCTCTCTCTCTCTCTCTCTCTCTCTCTCTCTCTCTCTCTCTCTCTCTCTCTCTCTCTCTTTCCTTTTCTGTATTGGAAAAGAAAGGATTCTAATTCCTGGAGAACATTAACATCATTTTAAAATTATAAGTGGGCATCCAGAAGTCAAATACATTACTTCATAAAAACACAGGAATACCTGCTCTATTTGGTTTGATATTAATATTTGCAAATATTATGCTATTAACTTTAAAGTTTACATGTGATTTCTCACACACAAACTTTTTAGCTCCATATATTATAGATTATTGCAGTCAGTCCCAGACTCAAGAGCAAGTATATTTTTATAATTGTCATTACATTTAAACAAAAAAATTGTATATACTATACCTCATGAAAAATCTCATGTCATGTCAGTAGATAAAATAAAGTTTTGCTTTAGACAGGAGATGGCAAAACGTCGAACAGCAGCCTCCCAAGAAAGAATGAGAATCATCTCGCAACTTGCAAGAAGGGAGAAGAAAGACGATAACTTTGGTATGCGTGATGAAGACTGGGATGTGTACAAGGCTATAAACAAGGTTTGTACATTTTATTTACTGATATATGTTCAGAAAATGTTTTGTTAGTGTTCATCGCTCAAAAATCAATGTTCTTTTTTTTTCTTAGTCTGTGATAGTCTCAGTATATTTTTTTTGATCTATCACTGCATTAGCAATAGCCAAAAGGTATAAGATATTGGGTTAAGTATCAGGTATTAAAGATTTTCTAAACAAGAATTACTGAATTTACAGATGTTCAACCATCTCTTCCATGGTAGAAAAATTCACTATACACAAAATAGGTTTGTAGACTAGTGGTTCCCAAAGATTCTTCAGTCATAGAAACTGAAACTCATGTAGTCCCTTTCTACAGAACCTTTTCCTTTAACCCCCCCCCCACACACACACACACATGAATTT
>BOPN01001143.1:229549-234549 GCA_017312705.2 Penaeus japonicus | reverse complement strand
ATAAATACCTTAATACACTGGACAAAGAAATAAACAAGATATTTTTCCCCTACATAATCCAGACACCATATTCAATCCTAAATGCCCCTTTCCCGTCTTTAAGTCTACAAAAATGTCTTCGAACATAAATATACATGATGTGGGTCCTTCAATGCTCTGGTCTTATATTTTATTTACAACGTGATTCTTTTACCAAGACGTCTTACAGTACAGAGGAAAGGAGAAATGGAAAGAAAATAAGGAGAGATGAGAGAAAAAAAGGGGGAGCAAGAGGGAGGGAGGAGGAAGAGATAGAAAGAGAGAGAGCAGGAGGAGAGGGAGAGGGAGAGATCAAGGAAACATTAGGATTTATTTTACACATTCATAATTCTGCTATGTCAAGCTGATTTCATAAATCATATTCGTAATAAAAAAGTACACTCTCAACTTAGCCTATAAACTTTTTTTTCTTCATAAAAACAAAACAAACAACATATATGAGATCCAGAGAAGAGCAACCACTCTTGCTTTTCAAGCCTTGTACAGATGCTACATTGGATATTTATAATACATAATTATATTACATGATATTAAAAGTATGTAAAAAAGAATATTTTAGTGTTTAATATACAAAACAATTAGCTGTAACATTTGTCCGGTATATATTTATATTTATATATATTATTTACATATAAAATATGATATTTCAAGACGTTTGAATTATATACTACACGATGTTTTGGCTCCTTAGAAGGCCTTCTATTTCTGCGTCAGGTACTTTATGTACTGTCAGTAGATGTACCTTCATATGATAGTGTCGAGACAGAACCTTTTTGCATACTGGACACTTAGTGCGTAACTGATGAACCTGAAACAAAGTTCATTTACAATGTGATATTATTTTCAGATAAGCAAATGCATTTTACTATTCATAACAAGGTTTTATTTACTTTTAAAGCCACTAAGCAATAATTTGGATAGATAAAATGATTTTCATAAATTTTACATGTATAGTGCATATAAACCTCATTAATGAGATGTAACTGCAAGTGCAACATAAAACAGTCCAAGTTGACTAACCTGATAATGAGCGACGAGAGATCCCTGATGCTTGAACACTTTCCCGCACACCTTACACAAGGGGTATCCTCCATCATTAAAATTAAGGCCAAGAGTTGACTGACCATCTCCAGGTGACCATTCAACTATTAAAGAAATGGATATAAATTATTGATTACATCATATCTATGGCAATCTCACTGGATTATAAAGAGCATATATATTCATTACATCTTTATTATACTGACCATCTCTTGGATTATCCGTAAGAGAAGAGCTATCATTGCTGCCTAGTTCCGTGTCTGATTCCACATCTGGGGAGGGGGTCTGGTCGTCTTCACATTTCCCAACAGCAGGTTTCTCTCCAGCTGAAGGCAAATTTATCTAATATTTAGAGTTCCGTTATAACTTACCCTTTCTATATAGCTCAATGTTTAATGTTTACCTATTTCACCTCAAACTTATTTTTCCAAAAGCTACATGTAAATTTAATCCTCATAGATACCTGGCGCTAGGGAAGATCCACGAGCTGCAGGTGCCGATAAAACAGCAGTTCCAGGAGCAGTTGTTCCTGCGACAGGGTCGGTCCTATTAGTGTCCAAAACGGGTGCCTGAGGCTTGGCTGCTGTTTGTGTGGGGACAGTGGCCGTGGTTGCTTTTGAGTTCAGGTCTTCCTGAGGCACTTTTCCAACCAATGGTTGTACGTCAGGTCTGAAGAAGTTTTTTAATATTATAGTAACATGCTTATAGAAACCAAACATGACCTCACATTTCTACATCCTTATTTGATCTTATCAGTTACTGAAGCATTTTTTAATATAAAACTTGAAAGAGCAATATGAAAATTGTATATATATATATATATATATATATATATATATATATATATATATAAACAAATTTAGGTCTCCTCTTTCCTCCTCTCCTCATTTATAGAATTCACACATAATTTGCTTATGGAACAAGTTCTCAATCACCTATAAAAAAAATAATATTTATGGGGTGGCTATATTACTGAAACCTTTTTAGATATTACAGAGCCTCATTCTTGTAAATGCAATCTGCAACAAAACTAAAATCTTGCAAGAATAAAGTGTGATATTCTATGAATAAGTTTTACCTTCTTGTCCCCTGTACAACAAAAGAAGTTAAAAACTGAAACAATCTTATAATATAGTGTTGTCAAGTGAATCTTTCAGTTTATCTGTGAGTTAATGTTATAGGCATAAGACTTTAAAATTATGTGGTATATTCTAGTAAAGAAGATAAAACACAACTGCATAAAAGCATCAAATTAAGGCAAGAACCAAACTAAAGCAGGAGAAGAAACTTATTTCAACCATGCAGGACAGGGCTCTAAATAAAACAGATTACCTATTTGTATTCAAATGAAACAAGGGCTGCCCACATAAATATTTAATAAATGTATTCCTTCAAGTGGTAATATTCATCATTATCTTTAAATTCTTATCCTTGCATCTAGAGGATACAAGACAACATTAATATAAAGTGAACAATGTCAAAATCAATGTCAGTTAAAAAAAATAGAAACACTTGATTGACTGGTTAAGGCAATTTATGATCTGATGAATCACTGGAAATCCAATGAAAGATTAAATTATCAAGGACATTTTTTACAATCAATTTTCAAGATGTACAAGAAATCAAAGGATCTTTCTTTGCCCTAACCTAGTTCATTTTGACTGGCAGTAGTAAAATAATCAGTATAGGGGAAAAAGGCCATCTACGATGGCTTCTTAAAAAAAAATAAAAAAAAAATAAAAAAAAATAAATAATGCAGACAACAATGAAAAAGCGCAATTAACTACAGTACAAGTAGCCATTGTGCCGCAGTCACCTTGGTGGGAGGAGGGTGTGGGTGGCAGGGAGGGGTCTCCTAGGCCTCTTGAGAGGCGGAGGCTGGTGGGGCTCTCCCCCCGTTTCCCCACCTCCACCCAAGTAGGGCTCAGGCAGGCGGCCAATTTCGCCACAAAAGTGCTGGGTAACAAAAATGTACAAAATAAAAGTTCAAATGCAATAAAATCAAACCAAACAGGAAAGAAAAATAAATGCATGCATTTTTGCTATGGTTTAGGTGGCATGCACAAATCTTAAACAAGCATTATGTAGCTAAGAATAAAGAAATAGTAGACTAAAGATATATTCAGTCCCCAATGAATTCAGACTAAAAAATATCTTTTATATAAAAAATAATATATATTGTATTATTCCATAAAGGAACAAGTATGAATATAAAGAAAATGAAATGAAAAAATGACAATTGGATAAGCCCTCAGATAGTCGCATATACATACACCACACAAACAAACAAACAAACACACAAACACAGAAAAAAATATATAAGCACATATAAATGCAAATCTCTTCTCACCTTCAATTCCTCTCCCCCTCACTATTTCTCTCCCATTCCACATTCCCCTTTCCTCTCCTTATCTATCCCCTCCTCCTCATTCTTTAATTTTAGATTTAATTCAACTGATTGTCTTGCTCTCCTCTCTCCCTCTTTTTTCCTACTTGTCTGTGTCTGTCCCTGTCCTCTCTGGCTTTATCTCTATCCCTGTTCTCTCTTTTATCTTTTTCCAGTTTCACATTTCTTATTTGCACTTCTCCTGTTTCTCTCTCACTTATATTTTCATATTATCTTAACCTTTTCACGGTACCCCCCTATCTCCCAATAATCCTTTTTTGCACTATTTTTCTTCCGTAACCCTTTCCCGACGGGGCACGCGCCTACACCGGGCCATTGCAATATTGCATTGGAAACGTCACACTGGCATGACGCCCCAGCACTGGGAATTTAGCTGTGTCACACGGGTGTGACGCACCGTCGTCATAGGGTTAATTGATCTGTGTCCTGTCTCTCCATCTAACTTTTCTTCCGTTTCATTCCTTCTCTCACTTGATTTCTTTCACTCTCACTTTACTGTATTCACTCATATCAGTCTTTCCATTCTTGATTTCAAAACTACTCCTCTATTCTCTTTGACTACAATCTCCTTTCATTTCAATCCTTTCTCTAGTTAATCCTTAATATCCAGGAAAACCATATTTGGATGCTAATGCTATACTATTACAGGATGACTTGAGTAGAGAGGGGGTTAATTCTCGTTTCTCTCTATCACTCACTTCCTTCCTCACTTTTCTCATATATTCAATTTTTGCTTGCTTTCAAACATTTTACTTCTTCCTACATCAAGTTTCACACATCATATCTACTCTGCACTAACATATGTCAATACTTCACAATAAAACAAAAATTACAGGAAAAAACTAATGCTTAACAATACATACTGAAAAACAAAATATGTGCTTCTACTCAAAAATCAAAATCACAGAAAAAAGTCATACATGCAAATCAGCTCTAAATCAGCTTCTCACTTACCCTGGCATCGGGTGGCTTGGCATGAATATTATTATTGTTATTATTTACCGCTGCCAGTCCTTTGATTTGCAGAGCCTCGGCTGTGCGAATAAAGCCTGGTAATTGATCTTGCATAACGTTAACCTGAAATTGATGTGTTTCTTCATTAGTCAACTATTGTATTCATTTCAGAATTCTTCAACAATTAATTTCAATTTGTGCACATATCTTCAAGCTTTATTTCAGAACTAATCTTTGTGTGTGACCCTGTATCTGTGTGTCTCTGGCAGTGCAAGTTTTGTGTGCCTGTGTGCATATGCCTGTTCGCATATGCCTGTGTGTGTGTGCGTGTGTGTGCATGTGTGAGTGCCTGTGTGTGCATGTGCGTGTGCCTGTGTGTGTGCCTATGTGTGTGTGCGCGTGTGCATGTGCCTCTGTGTGTGTGTGTGTGTGTGTGTGTGTGTGTGTGTGTGTGTGTGTGTGTGTGTGTGTGTGTGTGTGTGTGTGTGTGTGTGTGTGTGTGTGTGTGTGTGTGTGTGTGTGTGTGTGTGTGTGTGTGTGTGTGTGTGTGTGTGTGTGT
>BOPN01001143.1:214549-217049 GCA_017312705.2 Penaeus japonicus | reverse complement strand
CTAACCTTCATTTTGGAATGAACATGACACAGTGTGCACACATTTGACATGAAAGCCTCACATATTATCTGAACCAGAATACATCTACAAAAATATAGCAAATTACATTACTAACACCCTTCCGGGACGGGTGGGTGTTGGATCACTTTTGCAATGCATTTTTCTTTCTTTTTCAAAATACAAGCTAGCTAATCCTTAAGTTGCGTAACTAACGCACCATGACAAATGCTAAATAGTATCACTAACCAGTATCACTAATACATCAGTGTAGCCTCATAGCATACCAGAAATCTAGAAAATAATAGAAAACAAATCTTAAAATGTAAGCTTAAGCATGTTTCATGTATCAAATTACGGTATACACAGTAAATTATTAACTTTAACTTTATCATCACGGCATTTCTGTGCAAGTAACAAGTGATGTGTAAGAGTCATCTATCCAGTTTCACTTTATATTTAAAATTTCTTTTTCCACTTATCAAAATAAAATTTAAGTAATATTTGATTCTTTCATGTACATATTTTGTTGCATTATTCACAAGGTATTTTCTGATTTTCCAAGTTTTTTTTTCTGCATTGTTGCAAAATACAGAAACAAAATATTACATTTACTGCAAAAAGTCATACATAATGTACTTGGATCATAACAAAAAAATACAAAATCACATCCAGAACCCTGTCAGAATTTACCTAGTAACAGATTTCCCATTCACTTTCACTCTCTGCATTTGATATACTCAACTCACTTTACTACACTTCCTTAGAGAAATACTGCAGAAAATATCACCTCAAACACTACACAAACAACTGAATGTCAATGAATAAAAAAAAAAATCAACACTTACCTTACACAACACAAAATAAAATTCTTTTTAAACAAAAAAATCCCTCAATGTAACCATGCTATCCCCACCAATTTCACCATAAAAGAGAAACCACACTTCAATTCCACGTAAGGCTCTGAACACCACACAAGTTTTCCGAGTGTGGAGGGGAAGAAGAAGGGGGGGGAAATAAAGCAAGAGGAGGAGGAGAGGGGCTTGGGTTGGGGTTGTGGGGAAAAAAAAAGGGAAAGAATAACGAAAGCCTTTCCTCCTCCTCCAAGCCACACAAGTTTTCCGGATTGTAGAGGGGAAGAAGAAGGGGGGAAATAAAGCAAGAGAAGGAAGAGGGGGTGGGTTGGGTTGGGGTTGTGGGGAAAAAAAAGGGAAAGAATAACGAAAGCCTTTCCTCCTCCTCCTCCTCCTCCAAGAACCTGTTGAACCAAAACACAAGGTTCCTCACTCACTCACTCTCCACCTCCACTTCACACTTCTCCAACTCACACTACACTCTCACTACGGACACAGAGCACACACTCACACTGCACGTCCACGGCCTACATTTGCACTGCATAGACACTAACCTCATATGTTGCGAAATAAACGTGAAATTAATGGGCAAAAAGCGGCCCCACTCACCTTGCCTGGTTGGGAGACTGGCCACTGATTCCTATACCGAGTCGAGATTATTTTAATATTTTTTTTCTCGATAGCCACGCTTTATTCTCCGATTCTGTGCGGGTGTCGGGACTCGGTGCTTGAACTGGGACTCCGATTTTCTAGCTGGTGCGGGATTTTAAAAGGCTTTTAAACGCCAAAAGTGGATTTGAAAACTTCAAAAGGTTCCAGCGAAATATGGTCCATTAAACAGGTTTCTGAGGGACGTCACTGATTGGCGAGGGGGGGAGGGGGGGGGGGGGGGGGGGGGGGGGGGCGAGGTGCCGCTTTCCCGATTTCCTCGCTTTTTTCAGCTATGCAACCCATCCGATGTCCATTAATTCGACATGGAAAAAAAACATGATCTATCTTAAGAGGAGACGAGCATAGCAAAGGACTCGCCGAAAAGGCTTAGAAAAGCGTGATACAGAGCTAAGTAATTGGGTACTTGGCACCTCACCGGGGTAAACAAACCTGTTCGGTGGGCCATGAGGGGGGAGGGTGGGGGGGGAGGGGGAGGAGGGGGGGGGAAATGTAGCTCAGGGCCACGGCCATGGGGGAGAGGGGTGGGGGTGGGGGGGGGGGGGAGAGGGGGCGTTGCTGACCACCCTTCCCTCTGAAATCTTATCAACATCTTTAATAGAGGGAACAAAAAGACGATAAATTTGCCTCATAGGTGCGTGAGATTCTGACAAAGTGGACTATATACTTAAAATATATTTCCGAAGGACCGAGCGGTGAAGCTGAACGTGGACGGTGACGCGCCGTAGCACACATAGGATGCGAGGATGTGTACCTGCTGCACCTGCTTCTTTGTTTGCTGTTAGGCCTAACGTGCCATCATGCAGGCGAGGCACCTGGGCTAAGCTCGCGTTTTTGCATCTCGTATATGCGAATCTCTTTTTTAGGACCCATGGCATTCATACAATAAGAAAAAAAATACTGTGTAGCTACTCCAATAGATCCGAAAATAAATCACCGAACTTAACCGCAATTCTACAGCCTCAAGCACCAGCAGTCCC
>BOPN01001143.1:194549-197049 GCA_017312705.2 Penaeus japonicus | reverse complement strand
TAGGCGCGAGTACTCTATTACCTGTGCGTTTAACCTGGGTATAGCAGCCCACTGTGAAGCTAATCGGAATTACCTAACCAATAGTATCAACAATGCTATTACGATTTGTATTGACTGTATAGATAACCTCAATGATAATCGTTCAATTAGAGTGACTGTATACCGAAACTGACACCATCACATTTTTTTCATGCAAACACTCACATCCACACACCTGTAGATACACTTGTAACTACGCCTACACCTGCAACCACATACACACACACAATTACACTCCACCACACACATACACAAACATACACACGAGCCCCCTCCCCTCCCCCCACCACACACACATACATACACAAACACACGCACGCACGCACGCACCCACCCCACATTCACACACGCACACTCAAATACACACACTCACCCACCCCACATTCACACACGCACACTCAAACACACACACACGCACACACAGCCTCACTTACCTACATGGGGGATCCAAAGACAGGCAGCAAGTACGTCCCACAGGAGATCTGACTTGCGTGCGCACCGGGTCAAGCAGAACTGGGGAGTGCTGGGCCTCCCCTGACCCGTTCTCGCCCGATGCCTCAACTCGGATACATGGGCGATCCGGGCGACGGAGGAGGGGGGGAGGGGGGGAGGAGATGGAGGAGGAGGAGGGAGGTAGAAGGAGGAGGGGTAGGAGGAGGAGGAGGAGGGGGGGGGAGCACGACGTCCTCGTAGCGAGGAGGATGGATGTAGAATGATAATGAGGATGTGAGAAATAATGAGGAGGAGGTAGAAGGAGGAGGAGGAAGAGGCAGAATGGGGTAAGAGGAGGGGGGATAAGAGAAAGCTGAGTGCTGAAGAGGAAGAGTAGAATGGACAAAGTAGAAGAGGAGGAGGAGGAGGAAGAGAGAAGCAGAGAGAATTGACTAAGGAGGAAGGAAGGAAGAAGAGGATGAGGACGGGGGAGAGAGAGCAGAAACGAAGGGGGCAGGATGAAGCAGCAGGAAGAGGCGAGAGGAGGTGAAGGGAGGAAGATGGGTGGGAAGAAGAAACGAAAACGAGCATGATGGAACTGGAGAATGAAACTAGTAGAAGGTTAGAAAGAAGAGGAGGAGGAAGAGGAAGGAAGACGAAAAAGGAGGAGGGAGAGGAAAGAAAAGAGATGAAAGAGGAAAGAAGAGGAAGATGATGATGATGAGTCTGGGACTAGGAGAGATGATGAGATGAAAATCATGATATTTATTTATTATGTATTTATTTATTTGGTCATGATTTATTTATTTACGTTTATTTGTTTATTTATTGCGATGATGATATTTACATTATTTATTAATATTATTTATTTATTATCATGATGATATTTACGTTTATTATTATTACGCTATTTATGCATTTACAAGTAATATTTATTTGGCTGCTGTATTTATTTATTTATTGGCGATGGAGCGTATTATTATGATGGTTTATTTGAATCATATGAGGAGGAACAGGATATGGAGGAGCAGGCACAACTTTAACACGAATAGACAAGGCTCTTTTCTCGGTCCTTATGCGGCGCAGGCTTCATTGCCACGAAATGGTGTTCGTGCGTGCGTGCGTGAGTGCATATATGCATGAGTGTGTGTGTGTGTGTGTGTGTGTGTGTGTATGTGTGTGTGTGTGTGTGTGTTTGTGTGTGTGTGTGTGTGTGTGTGTGTGTGTGTGTGTGTGTGTGTGTGTGTGTGTGCATGTGTGCGTGCGTGCATTTGTGTAATGGTTGCGTGTCTGTGTTTTCGTAAACACATACATTATATTACATAATATTAATCCCAGAATGTTCATACGATATATATACATATTATTATTGAAAGGTTATTAGAGTTATTATATTATTATTATTAATATTTAGCTAATATATGAGTTATTATTAGAAGAAGAGAAGAGATATTAGAGAGAAGAGATATTATTAGAGAGAATATATTATTATTATTATTACGTATATATTATTATAGTTATTATATGTATATATATATATATATTATTATTATATATATATATATTATTATACATTATTATTGAAGTTAATGGAATATATATATAGAGGATATATATATATATAGAGGATGGATATTATATGGTTGGTATTATATAGAGGACATATAGATATTATTATTGGAATATAATATTATATTATTATTATATTATGGAGGATATTATTATCGATATATATAGATATTATATTATTATTATTATTATTATTATTATTATTATATTGAAGCATATTGATGTTATTATTATATGTTTGATACACGTATTACATGGTTATTATATTGCTATTATTATTGCTATCATATTGTTATTATTATATATTATTATACGTACATAGCTATATTATATATATATACATATATATATTATTGCTATTATTATTATTGGTTATTATTATTACATACATATTATTATTATTATTGCTATTACATGTCATCACGTATTAGCGATATTATATATATAGTTATTATTATTA
>BOPN01001143.1:174549-184549 GCA_017312705.2 Penaeus japonicus | reverse complement strand
TGTGATTCTTATTGATAAAAGTGAGATGAATTTGGATTGCACTCTTGCGAAAACCAAATTAATGATCAACAAAACAGTTACAAGTAAACCTTACAAAGAAAAAGAATATAGGCATACAGAGTAGGCATGGTGAATTAATTGAATAAAGAATCCATAAGACATTGACCTGGCAAATTTGGAGATGGCCGATGACAACAATACATTTTCACGCGTTCACGGTAGAAAAATAAACACCAGCTTTTGAAATGTAATGAAACGAAATGATAGCCATAGTGAACGAGATAGAAAAACAGAAAAAAAGACAAAAAAAGTGGAATATGAAAAAATAAAAAGAATTGTTCATACAGTTACGAAAGGCTGTCTAAAAAAATACTGGAAAATATAAAACATGAGAGACAGAGGTAGACAGATAACGATGAATCAGTTTTCAAGAAATACACCTTGAAAGGAATGGAAAGTACATACAATTCGAAAGTAATTCTTCTGACGTGATACGACCATATCAAGAAAGTACTTTGCTTAATCGACCATAAAGAAGCGCGTTCATCGAAGACTTAACAAAATAGTATTTAAAACGGAAGTTAACCCAATGGAAAGTTTATATCATGAACTACAACAAACAGGGAAAAAAAACTAAATGTCTTAGTGCTAACTCCCTCTCTATTCTTCCATAAAGGACTCAAAAATAGAGATTAGCGAAAATCGGCGATAGTCCACTCGTGAAAGCTCTCTCGATGGGTGACAGACAGGAAGCTTCGAGAACACGTGACTCAGGTCACGTGTTCTCGGTCCGTGAAGAGCTCTGTGTTGTTGTTGTTGTTTTGTTTTATTTCTCTTGTTTCATTTCCCTTCACTTACTTTCCTTCATCTTATTAATAACCTAATTATTATCATTATTATTATTATCGGTATTATTATTATTATTATTATTATTATCATTATCATTATCATTATCATTATTATTCTCATTATCATTTTTATTCTCATTATCATTATTATATTCATTATTATTATCATTAA
Organism: Penaeus japonicus; assembly: GCA_017312705.2. Lineage (NCBI taxonomy): Eukaryota > Metazoa > Arthropoda > Malacostraca > Decapoda > Penaeidae > Penaeus > Penaeus japonicus. Next base: position 183,529 of record BOPN01001143.1, on the reverse strand, counting down.
TGTTGTCAATATTATTATCATTAATGTTGTCAATATTATTATCATCATTATCATTATTATTAGCATTGTTATCAATATTATTATAATCATTACTATTATCATTAATGTTGTCATTATCATCATCACTATTATAATTATCATAATTATCATTATCGATATTAGCATTATCATTATCATTCTCCTTCTTATTCTTGTTGTTCTTCTGTCTTGTGAGAGGAGACCAAACGACCAGTGATAAATCATATATATAAAAAATGCTTAACAACACGTTAGATACGCTTGCAATCAAAGACTCTACACGCTACGTATTGCACCTGTAAGTAAAGCTTGCGAAGTTGCAGATATTTGTGAAATGCAGGACCCGCCAAGCGACAAGAAGCAAGTTTTATCATGTTACAACAAATATTTATCAAGTTTTATCGCAAACGCAGTCGAAAAGGCCCTAGACTCATGTTATCCTAAAAAAAAATATCTATCGCACAGGTCTTAATGATATGCAGATTATCAGGCTATCTATTTAGTTCTAAGAATAGATTGTATGATTATGATGGTTACTGATAAAGAGTCAACTTTGTCTCAATGATGCTGTCTCTCAAGGTTACTGATTAATAATGAACAAAATGCATGACAAGTTCTCGAGACTTTTGCACTTTTGCAACTTGTACCTTGGACTGAGAACATCAATTCACATAATCACTTATTTGTTAAATTCCTTTATCACAGGAAGGTAACCTCAGCACGTATAGCCAAAAAGCTGTTTCGTAAGGGTGATTGCATGCACTGGGTTGCTCGCCGCTACTTGTTAACAGCGTCGGCATGCCTGGCATTATCGGGCATCAGCAAGATAATACATCGTGCTTGGACCGAATGGCTCCTTCGACAAGTATCCCCAACTGAAAAAAAAAAAAAAAAAAAAATACAGCGGCCATTTCCAAAAGTTCACTGCTCTTGTGACTGATTTATTTTGCATGTCTTGTCTGGTCCTTTGGCTATATACTGCCAGTTAAACTGAAGAGAGAGAGAGAGAGAGAGAGAGAGAGAGAGAGAGAGAGAGAGAGAGAGAGAGAGAGAGAGAGAGAGAGAGAGAGAGAGAGAGAGAGAGAGAGAGAGAGAGAGAGAGAGAGAGAGAGAGAGAGAGAGAGAGAGAGAGAGAGAGAGAGAGAGAGAGAGAGAGAGAGAGAGAGAGAGAAAGATAGATAGATAGATAAATAGAGAGAGAGAGAGAGAGAGAGAGAGAGAGAGAGAGAGAGAGAGAGAGAGAGAGAGAGAGAGAGAGAGAGAGAGAGAGAGAGAGAGAGAAAGAGGGAAAGAGAGAGAGAGAGAGAGAGAGAGAGAGAGAGAGAGAGAGAGAGAGAGAGAGAGAGAGAGAGAGAGAGAGAGAGAGAGAGAGAGAGAGAGAGAGAAAGAAAGAAAGAAGAGGGAGAGAGAGAGAGAGAGAGAGAGAGAGAGAGAGAGAGAGAGAGATGTATATAATAGATAGAAGGGAACACAATTTATGAAAAAGAAATACTTGTTTACCCTTACATAATTGTGTTAGAAATTAAAACTGATACCAAAGGGCCAAGCTTTATACGAGGAGTATCATATCCAGTCAGTGAATAATGTTTTGTTATATATATATATATATATATATATATATATATATATATATATATATATATATATATATAAATGTATACACACACACACACACACACACACACATATGTATATATATGTATATATATATATATATATATATATATATATATATATATATATATATATATATATATATATACATATATATATATATATATGTATATATATATATATACATATATATATATATATGTATATATATATATATATATATATATATATATGTATATATATATATATGCATATATATATATATATATATACACATGTATGATAGATGATAGATGATAATGAAGAACACAAAATACTGAAAAAAATTATAATAATAACAATAAATCAACAAAGATAGCCATTATATAAAAAAAAAAACTCTGCAGGTAATATACACAAGCACCAAATATACCATAAGTCTTAGACCCTTAGAGATGCAGTTGTCAAACATGGAAAATATAACAGAGCCTTTGTGTTGTTTTCTCAGTAATGATAAGTCTGCCCTTGGGATTTTAACCAAATTTATATATAGGTTTTACAATGGTTTTATACATTGATCGTTTACAGAATACTTTTTTTCAATCACATAGTAGAGAGTGAATGAAAATTACTTTTTTTTAATTTCATTTTTTTTGGATTATGGAGACGTTAATGAAAAAAAGACATTTCGGTCAGCCCTCAAAACTGCTTTGATAAACGTACATCGACATTAAGGAATTTATATACAATTCCATCACGACCAATACCTTCCCGCTCACATTTGTTTCATTAACTTTTTTTTTATCATTTTAGGAAAGAACCGAGCGGCTAGTCTGTCAATAAGAATCTTATCTTGCTTTGACAGTATATATCTTATCTAATCTCACACATCATAAATTTGCCATTAGTCGCGTTCTCTAAACCTCAAACTGAACATTTACAATTTCCTCCAATGAAAACTCCTTACCACCTGGACACGTAAAAACAACCATACAGAGATAAGGGAAGAACAAAAAATAGGAAGAGAGAAGGGAAGATAAAGAGAGGGAGAAGGGGAGAGAGAGAGAGATAACATGGAAAGGGATGATATCATGCACCAGCGTCAGAGATAAGGTACACACCCGTCGAGTTGATATCAATCTTATCGGAATGTTAATGTTCGCCCTGATTACCGAGTGTTCTGGCTTGGTCTCAGTGGAGTGGCTGTGATATCTGCCGTGTGGTCCTGCGCACGGAAAGGAAGCGGGACGGGACTGTCTTGAAAAGAGGAGAGATTAGATGATTTAATACTCGAGGAGAGAGAAAGAGAGAGAAAGAGAGAGAAAGAGAGAGACAGCGAGACACTTCCGACACCATGAAGGCGCTGTTGTGGGTAAGTGGTTGACGGTCACTTAGTTTGTGATTCTAGGATGGATAGATATCTCGAAGAAAAATCGTAAAGTCTGAACAAAAAAAATTCCTTGATAAAAAGGAAACGCCTGGATTTCGTCAAGGCAACAGCAATGTGGAAAGGAATAGTGGTCGATTCAGCTGGGGGAGGGTTGCAGGTATGGAGGAAAGGAATTATTGTCCCGCGAAATAGATATACAGTATCTATTACCCGTCCACTTAATACATATATATGCATATATATAATATATATATATATATATATATATATATATATATGTATATATATATATATATATATATATATATATATATATATATATGTATATATATATATATATATATATATATATATATATATATATATATATATATATATATATATATATATATATATATATATATATGCATATGTATATATATATATATATATATATATATATATATATATATATATGTGTGTGTGTGTGTATATATATGTATATATATACATATATATCTTAAGTGCTAAAGCCTGATAAATGAACTAGACTTGAATTCGAAATCGTGCTCAAATTAAGGCGACTTTGTTAATATTGATTTTGTTAATGTTGATCGCCTATATTTTCTACTCTCCAGCAAGGAGCTTGATACCAACACATGAGGTAGAGCCATAACAACAAAATACTGCATATTCTATGGGATTAACGAACTTATTTAAAGTTATCACAAGAGATATGATGAAAAACATTAGATTCACAGCAAACCATTCGTAAGTTTATGCCCAGCAATGCTATTACCGACTTGCGTTCACATGCACTTAGTCCCGACGCCATAGTCACGACCATAACATATTCAGGGTGTTGATCTAAAGCCTTGGGCATTGAAGGAGGGGCCTGTATTAAAGAACTTAAGGAGCGTGTCCTTCTCTAGGAAACAGGATCAACTACTATGGAATTGAAAACGGCTCCCAGATAACAAAGTGTGATCAAGGATGAAGTATATGATCAGTTGTGTAAAAAAGGACTTTGTGACCTGCAGGACACTTCAAGCACACTATCTTACTAACAGACTTTCCTCTAATTTCTGTCGCCGCCTTCACTAAACGATCGTGGCAACTTGGGAAACTTTTGCCGGGATGTTATGTCAGCATGACGCAGAATCGTCGATCGTTGGGCGTTCTTAAGATTATTCCTGTCACCAAAAAAGGAAAACAAAAGAAGAAAGGAAGAAGAAAAAAAACGCGGGAGTAAATCGCTGGTTCTTAACATACGCCTTTTTTTCATTGCCATATAGTTGTTTTTCTGGGTCCTTAGTTTCGAGTCAATCCCCAATTGTGTGGAATTGGGGATTCGTCTTCGTTAAAGCTGGAGGTGCGTTAAACATGTAAACTAGGGAGACAGCGTACTGTAAGGTCAGAAGTTAAGGTGAAGGAGGAAAATGTGCTAAGGCGTGCTATGTGGCATTTGGGATATTGACACCAGATTTTTTTTTCTTTCCGAAATGCTTCATAGGATTATACAACTTAGTGTATCAGTTATCGGTAGTTTTATGTCTTTGATTGCGTGAAAATTGTAAAACAGTAACCCTTCATTTTATCACGTATTAATATCGGTCTATAAATGGCTTGTAAAGTACCTCCGATTCTTTCTTCTTTTTCTGTGATGTGAGGACTATGCATACATATCTGCAATTTATACTACAAGGGAAACTTATAGGAGAAAGAAGGTCAGGTCATGGTCGATCTGTTACTGGCACCATGTAACCCAGTACTACCTGCCCCATGGTCGGGTGGTCGGCGACTAACCGGCTCCCCCCACCAGGCTCCACCTGGTGAGGAGGGTGTGTGGACGCCCTACAGGATTAAAAATAAGACCTTTTAAAGGGCGGAGGAGCTCAGCCAGAGCCAACGGCCATCCAGACCCTGCTGCCTCGCAGGTTCTGCCTCTTAGACAAGGGCTAGGCCCGCCGTCAATAACTGCAGTGGCGTCAGGAAAGGCATCCGGCCTTTAAAAAAGCTGCCAATCCATTATTATGATGCGGATCCAAAATCTGAGAACGAATAATGCTAGGGCGTACCCCGTAGGCGACGCGCAGGTCGACCGCCGTGACAAATGAGCTACGGCTGCCTATCAAGAGCGGATATGGCTGAAGAAGCTAGCTCAGAGGAAGGTGAAGAAGAGGGAGGAGGTGGAGAAGTGAAGAAGAGGGAGGAGGTGCAGAAAGTGATGGCTATTGGAGCAATAAAAGTTGGAAATTTGACAGGGACGAGCATGGAATTGGTGGATCTGAGGAATCAACATCTTGTGTCTCCATGAAACCAAATGGAAGGGTGAAAAAAAAAACAAAGGAAATCGATGGCGGGTATAAGCTGTTTTACTGTGGCACAGACAAAAAAAAAAAAAAAAAAAAAAAAAAAAAAAAAAAAAAAAAAAAAAAAAAAAGGAGTTGGAACCATCCTAGACCCAGAGCTACGGACGGGCATCTTGAAAGTAAATCGAGAATCGGACAGGTTGATAAGCATCAAGATTCAAGTGGACAATCTGGTAATTAATATTGCCAGTGCATACGCGCCCCAAACAGGATGCGATGAGGGAGAAAAGGATGAATTTTGGGACAAGCTCGGATCAGTTATTCTCTCTCTATCTATCTATCTATCTATCTATCTATCTATCTTTCTTTCTCTTTCTCTCTCTCTCTCTCTCTCTCTCTCTCTCTTCCACTCCCTTCCACCTTAGAAGAGAAAAGGATAATGAAAACCTCTCTCTCTCTCTCTCTTCCACTCCCTTCCACCTTAGAAGAGAAAAGGATAATGAAAACCTCTCTCTCTCTCTCTTCCACTCCCTTCCACCTTAGAAGAGAAAAGGATAATGAAAACCTCTCTCTCTCTCTCTCTCTCTTCCACTCCCTTCCTCTTTAGAAGAGAAAAGGATAATGAAAACCTCTCTCTCTCTCTCTCTTCCACTCCCTTCCACCTTAGAAGAGAAAAGGATAATGAAAACCTCTCTCTCTCTCTCTCTTTATCTGTGGAGAGAAACAGCACAGACTATTATGCAAGATCAAAGTCAGAATCATCAGGTCCATTACCAAAAGGAAAAAGGGAGACAAAATGGCGGAGGCTTAAGGAAAGTGAATATCGAGAGGGATTTGTGCAAATAGTAGAGACTGAATTGGAACAAGGAGTCAGAAACTGGGAAACAGTCAGTGACAAGATAAGGAAAATTGCAAAGGAGACGCTGGGGGAAACCTCAGGGGATAAGAAAGTGGGAAAAGAGACCGGTGGTGGAACGAAGGGGTGCAAATGGCACTGAAGAGAAAGAGAGAATGTAAGAAGGATGGGGACCACAACAGGTCAGAGGAGACGATCAAGGCTTTCAAGGAGGCTAATAAGATGGCTAAACGGGCAGTAGCTAAAGCGAAAGCTGCAGCTTATGAAGACATGTACAATAGCCTAGAAAAGAGTCAAGATGGAACCAACAAGGCACTGAGAATCGCAATGCAGAGACACAAAAATTCTCAGGACGTGTATCAGGCAAAGACAACAAAGAATGCCAGTGGGAATATTCTAATCAGTGACGAAGAGATAAAGAACCGACGGAAAGAATACTTCCAACATCTGATGAATGTCGAGAATGAACGGGAACAGAGAGAGATGCCACCATTAGAAGGAGAGCCTGTAAATAGTTTCACAAGAAACGAAGTGAAGGCTGCCTTGAAGAAAATGTTGATCGGGAAAAGTGTTGGGCCTGACAACATTTCAGCTGAAGTTTAGAAAAATCTAGGGAACAAGGGGGTAGTAAGGGGCGAAGAGAATACAGGCTGGATGAAACAGCTGGAGAAAGGTTACAGGAGTGTTGTGTGATGGAAGAGTAAATGCCAAAGTGAAGGACGGAATCCACAAAACAATTGCAAAACCTGCAATCCTAAATGACCTGGAGGCTACAGCACTCACTAAGACTCAGGAAAGAACGTTGGAAGTCTCTGAAATGCGAATGCTGAGGTGGTGCTCAGGGCTGACACGAAGAGAGAGCGGGTGAGGAACGAATATATCAGAGGAACGTTGAGAGTGCCAAGGTGGCAAGATAAGCTGCGAGAGGGACGGTTGAGATGGTATGGACATGGGCAACATAGGGACGAAGGGTATGTTGGCAGAAGAGTGGAACGAATGGAGATTGGGAGAAGAAGACAAGGAAGGCCGAAGCGGAGATTGTACGACTGTCATCACGAAGACATGAGAGAAGTTGGAGTTGCACAAGAGGATGCACAAGACCGAAGGAGTTGGAGACAGAGGGTCCGAACCGGTAACCCATGACTATCAGGGAGAGGCCAGTTGAAGAAGAAGAAGAAGGATAAAGAATACAGTGTCTTATTGATCCCTTAAATTATATAGATTTCTTTGGAAGGAATTCGCCACAAGTTTACCCTTCAAGGACATTCCTTTTTGTGAATTGTCTCAGATATCGGGACTTCAGCGTCTAAAACCGGAATAGCAGGCATTTTCTTAACTGCGATAAACAGTGAGTCATATCTCAGTAATTTACATTGAAATTAATTAGTATACACTATGGAACTGTTTGAAACATGGCGTATGTAACCAATCAGTCAAGAATGACCTCAGTATAGGCCATCACACGGTATTTCCGACATGTTCTTGAAATCAGAACTTTGTTGACATGCTGCGGATAAACGGGAAATACTTCAAGCTTTCAACCCCCTTATATGTCTATGCTTCAGCCGCAAAGGAAATGATAGAAAGACAATTTTTCAAACTAAATTGTAGAATAGATGCGCGATGAAACGCACATACATACATGAAGGCGCGCGCGCGCGCGTGTATGTGTGTGTGTGTGTGTGTATGTGTTCACCGCACACCCTTTCTACATTATAGTTTGAGCGCGCGTCTCCTCACCATTTCCTTTGAGTCTGAAACGGAAACCACAGATAGATACATATTAGAAGTATATTGACAGAGAAAGGCCTGGAGGTTTCTCGTCTTATTCTGAAGTTTGCTGTTGACATGAATCAAAATAAAAGTAATTATTAAAAAATAAAAGGCTATTCTTGTGCGAGTATCAGATTGTTTCAACAGACTGATTCTGATACGAAACGTAGCTTATGTATAATTGTTTATAGTCAAGTGATGGATTTATTTTTGTATTTTTTTAGGGAAACCTCTGCCCATGGTAATGCGATATGATCGAAAAATACTTTAGATAATGGTGATACCAGTGACGGAACTATGGGGTGGAATTTTGCGGAATTATATAGTTTGTTAGTCTACTGTGAGAATTTAGCAAATTATATTAATCTAAATCGATAAACATGCAAGAAACGCGAATGTTATATGAATGGCAATATTAATATACATCGGAACGGAAGTTCAAACATTTGCATTTCACCGTTTGTTTGTACCTTTCGGAGAAACATACAATGCTAAACATGATTATTTTCATCTTAAATTCTGAGGACAGGATCAGGCAATCAACTGATCTAAAAATGTTCCCTTTTTATTTGGCTTCAGAAAGTCCCTGAGATTGGTAAAGTTTCAGCATTTTCTTTACGGGGCCTACAAGCACTCACCTCCTATTCTCCAGCTGTATAAGCCAGCTGCGTTTGCCTAGTGACACCCACTTCAATAATTAGCTGTGCTCCAATGATGGAGTTGATATATGCATAGGATTAAACATGGTCAACATGATCCGACAGCAAATGGATATATAACTTTTTTTATATATGATTAGTTGTGTACCACAATAGATAAATGAAAACAGGAGAAGCTCCCCCTAGATTTTAACAATGTAGAAAAATAATGGTTATTGTATGGGAAGTTGCGATACTGTAACGGTTTTACATTAAAACATAATCATACTTGCACATCTACAAATTCCGCAATTCATATAATATTCACGGTGGTTGTTTTCAGCCTCATATTCAAGTTTGTATTTCAACAGTGCTCACACATATCAATACATTTCTTAAGTAAGATCTATGCCGGTGTCTC
>BOPN01001143.1:159549-162049 GCA_017312705.2 Penaeus japonicus | reverse complement strand
ACTTATTTTGATTGGGCATATAGCATATTTGCACTAAATATCATTTAGTTATCAAGACTAATATAACACTTGGTAGTTCAAACAAAGCGAGATTGTTATAATGAATTTAACATATTTATGATAGAACTTAACGTTCAGAGTTACACTTGCTTAATACTAACATAACTCCATTTACAGGATGAAGCAACCATAAACGAAAATACTCCTAAGGATACGCAAGTAGGCCTACCTATAAAGGCGGCGGACGCTGATGAAGGCGCGGCCATCGTCTTTTCCATCGACTGGACAAGGACTGAGGCATCTTTCGAGGGCGGCGCCGTCGACACAGACCTCGTGAAAGAGTGTGTAAACTGGACTCTGTTGAAACTCTGTTAAAACTCTGTTAAGACTCTGTTAAAACTCTGTGAAACTGGACTCTGTTACTTGAGACTTGCATTTGTCCGAAATGAGGAGTAAGGATAGATGGCGAGAGTATTTGATTTCTTTTTATATCCCGTCGCTTATTTTTTTTCTTCTTCCAGCTGGTTCGACATAACTAAAACAACTGTTTACGCGAACGAGTACAGCGCTGTGGTGAACGTTGGGAGTAACAGCCCGGACCGCGAAAAAGCTGACAAAATAGAGTTGGCCATTCTGGTGACAGATGACGCAACTCAATCCGGCAATAATGAAGCATTCAGTAAGTAGCAGACTACGATGTACCGTAAGCCAAAAAAGTAGATTATAGGAAACACGTATCAAAATTTTTCTCTGATTCTCCTCACCATTCAAAAGGACGATGGTTTACGCGTTGCATCTTTATCATTCTCATATTCACACAATACCCGAGGCCTCAATTTTATATCAAGGTACTTATTAAAATGATCTTTTCAAGATGTTGTTTTTAATTAAACAAACAAACAATATATAACAAAGAGTTATATATCAACCATTAAGGTCAGTTCTTCAGCAGGGTAGCGTTATCTTGCCAGTAATCACTGATCGATCTTGAAAATATGGGAAAAGAATCAGAAATGGATAAGAAAGCAAAAAAGCATTTGATATTGCCGAGGAGCGTGGATCAGGGCAATATGGTCAACAATTTAAATACAGTAAAGTAATAGCGTTCGATGGTGTTGGTAATATGATGTTTATAAAGAAAAATAAAACGAACCTGAAATCAGTGACGACATCAGTGTGATTTCTTGCAGGAAATAGAATGCGAAGCCATATCTTATATCTTATTGTCAGATCGGCTTGTATTTGTTCAATGCTGATTAATCCTTGTCCTTTTACATATGACAATATGTGTTGTGGTTTTAACATCGTTTTTTTAATAATATTGTTACCGAGACTGTTGACAAAATATTTATGGCACAGGTTGTGTTAATGGTTCAACATTATAGCAAACGTTTAGCAAACATTCCACTCGAAGCCTAAAGTGCCTTCCAGTAATGCTCATCGTTCCGGCCTGGTATTTATTTTTATTAAAGTCCCCGTCACACACTCAAGATTCTCGTCACGAAGGCGCCAAGAATAGCCTTTTTGATGCAGTCGTGGCTTTTAAATACGATCCTAGGCCCGTTACCACAGCGTCATGACAGTGTCATGGAAGCGTCACAACGAACCTCTGACCATTATTACAGCACCACGACAGTGGTGGAATTTCGAATTTTAACCCCCCCCCCCCGAGCGACCGCGGGAGACAAAAACGGATGGGATGACCACCTGCGGCCACAGTTGTGCGAGTACCCGCGTGAGTTATATTCTGCAGCTCCTCCACATCTGTACAGTCGATATAGTGGTATGTTGCTGACGGACGACAACGTCGGTGCTACGTTGTGAGCAGACCATCCAAACTCAGACACTGCTAGTGAATGCAGACCTCACCTGCAAAAAAAAAAAGGACAAGGCGATCAAAAGGCAACGAAAGAAGGGATCTTTGCGGATGCGCCCCTGAATAGCGAGTAGCTCTGTCATGACGCTCTCGTGACGCATTCGTAGGGTCTGTCATGACGCATGCGCTGTCTGCGTAGCGTTATCGTGACGCATTCTCAGGTCCATCGTGACGCAGAATTCTGAACTGTCAAACAACCGTCAGAATCATTAGCTATATCGCGATGCACCATTTTGTCGTGACGCAATCCCAGCAATCATAGCTCTGTAGTAACACTGTCGTAACAGGTTTTTCGTCATGATTGCGTCACAACGGACCTATGACTGTCATGATTGCATCACGTCAGATCTAAGGCCGTCACGACAACGTCACGACAGTGTCATGACACTGCTATGATGGGTTGAATAACCGTCGAGCTCCACGAATTTTTGAAACGTGGACAAAAAGATCGTTACGGCTCCATGATCCCCTCCGACCGTCAAGCCTCGTCACGACTGACCACGAAACTGCGTCACGACAGAGCCATGAGCCCTAGGCCGGCCTGTGCTGGCATTGAAGAGCAAAATGCGGTTGTTGTCACCGAAGGGGATGTCCTCCCACTGTAGGCCGGTGATGGATGCATGA
>BOPN01001143.1:129549-139549 GCA_017312705.2 Penaeus japonicus | reverse complement strand
TTTAAATCCGCCTAGAAAGAAAAAAAAGTAGATCCATTAAATTGAATTGAAAACAACGGAATATCGGTTTGAAGTTCTTGCAGTGAACGAAAATTTCACCTTTTTTGAAGGTGAAATAACACTTAATGACTCGTATATTTTTTTCTTTTGAAATCAAAAGATAATAATTCCATAAAATTGTTTATGTTCATCTAAAAATTAACTAAACTGAACTTATACAGCGAGAGAAATTACGGTCTGAAGTTACAAAAAAAAGGAGTTATAGGCATTTAAAGAAACCAACCACTATTATCATTGAATAAAGGAATAAAAGGTAAACATGGGCGCTGCAGCTGCACATAATTTTTGCATGACATATGTAACAGGAAAATAGACTCTGACTACATGAGAATTATTAAATCATGAAATAATCTAACCCCCCCCTCTTTACCCTTAAAACAATGCCAGCCAATTAAGAAATTAGAAGGAAATCGCGAGACCTTTTCATTTGTTTGTAGCTGTTGAATTCGGTAATCTGTTTTGAATGAATACCGTGTTTTTGGAAAAGTCTTTTCTGGATCGCCATTGGTGTCACAATAATAATGATCGTTCTGTTATAATGATCAAAGGGCAATATCAATGGTAAGTGATACGATGACTTGGGTCTCTCGATCGCTCAATATTGTTGTCGATTGCCTTCGGAAATCATTTTTAAAATCTAACTGATACATCCTCCTTGTTATCCTGAAGTGAACTGTACACCCGAGAGGTGAGACTCTGCACGCAGGATATTATCTGACCACCCGGCCACCCGGCCACTCGGGCGGGCGGCCTTCGCCGGTTGGTCCCAGAGGTCAATACTGGGGCCTTTATTCGGCGGTCTGGTTCACACTACTTTGTACACGACGATATTTCTTAGGCCAGACGAGTGAACTGTGCCCGATGTGACATCAGAAATAGAGAAACCGCGGGCAAAGCCTTATAGGCTCCAATCTCATAGGCGAGCTATGCTCGCGGTTTCTGTGTCATATCTAGCCAAGCTAAAGTCCCTCGCCTGGGCTGTGTCTTATGACCCATCCGAGGTTTCGCTCGAGTGTCACACTTTCAATCTTTTTGCTGTATGTAATGCAAAACGACCATAGCAAGAATTTTTTTTCATGGATACGAGGAAGAATTGCTACATGTAGTTTTTTACTTTTGTTTTTCTTTGTTGAAGAGTGTTCCACTCAGACCTACTATCGAAGACCCTCTAGGAAATGAAATTTAAATGAGATAGACAAATTTGTTTATAGTATTTTCAAAAGTGGACAGGTTGTAACGGGAGAGGAGATGATTCTTGCAGAGCTTGGAAGTGCAGAGGACGAACTGGGAGACAGATCTCACATGTCTAGGATAGAACTTGTAGAAGGTATATATTTGCAGATATGTTATTTCGTATATTTTGTTTTGGTGAACAGCAAATTTTCCACTGCTCCAATATCAATGGTTCTCAACCTTTTTAATCATATGTATCCCTTGGAAGTTTTTCAGTGTTGGTCACGTATCCCTCACCTAGAATGCAGTACCAAGGTTAAAAGAAATGTATGGTTTAGAAGGGATCTAATAGACAATCCTGTTTTGGGGAGGGTATGAGCATGAGAAACAATTAAAAGTCACATATCTCCTTGCCTGGACCATGTTTGCTCTAAATTGATGTATATTCTTACATTAGTTCCTGCATACAAATTTATGAATTCTACTAATACTACTCCCCAAGTTTCCTTGTTGTGTAGTCACCTAGTGAAGGATATATACATCTAGTGATCAAGTCTACTCTAACACATGGAGGCTACTCACCTACATAGAGGTTCGCACATTCAAAACCGAAGTATTTTGAGAAACCAATCACGTACTCCCATAATTCCTCTCCCGTACCCTTGGGGATACACATACTCAAGGTTGAGAACCCATGCTCTATATACACTCTCACTCAAAAAGGGCAATTTAAGATCAACTGACTGGGAATACACAATTTCCATCTAAAATATATAGCAACTTAATGACTTGGAATCACTTTTACACTTACATCATGACTGCACTGCATCATTTACAGCAAGCTGTAAGGAGTGCGCTTGTGCACGTGCTGCCACCTCCCGAATGGTCCTGGTTCTAAACTCTAGGACCAGTGCAGGTGGATTAGATGGTACTGTTGTATTGCACACTTGCTATGCCTTAACCCACAGTTTGCTTTATGCATGGCATGAGCTCATCTATGCATAAAAAAGTATATGTAAACATGTAAGTCAGTGAAAGGTTATATATTTTAGTAAAATAAGGACACAGTTTATGCAATCTTTATTTTGTGTTTAAAAATGTAAACATAAGCAATGCAGATATGGAAAAAAAGAATTACTGTGCACAAACAATCAAAAGTATTTGCATGAATCTTTCCTTAATATATGCCATAAACGGTGTAGTATCAAATTCATACAGCATAGTTCAGGCAATATTTATACAAGTTGTATACATAAAATACAAGAGTACAGTTTATTTTGACATCTTTACATCTCTGCCTATAAGTCATCAGGAAAGACATTTAAATATAAAACTCAAACTAGAATAGTGATTTATCAAATAATAATAACAATAGTAGTAAGTAAATAAATAATAATGAAAGCACTGTCTTTCTTATGCAATTATATTCAAATCCTAATAAATGAGTAATGCCAACTATCTCCTTGGAAAGAAAAAATTACTAACCCAATGAAGCAGCAAGTGTCTGGCAAGTTTATACTATCCTCTAAATCAACATTTCCAGTACCATGTTAGTTCAGAAATGTCTTTTGAAAATGTAATGAAAATACCATGCAGAGCAGAAACTTATTAGCAACACCAAACTATCTCGCCTTCCTCTTATCCAGAAACGCACATACATAAACACACATACACAAGCAAATGGACCAATGTACTTACTATACAATAATTTTTCTATGCCACAATGGGAGCCATTATAAATCACACGCAAATCTAATAATGTGGTTTACTATATATTTATACATATATCTATATATTTACATTATGATTAGACTCTCCTTTGAATTATCACCTGCTGATGATTACATTATTCATATAACAGTTTCCAGAAGGTGAAATGTCACTGTCTTTATAAGTTTTGAAACAGTCATTTTTAATATCTTTGCTCAGTGTTCTAAAAGGTTAATAATAAAAGAGATGGTATTAGTAAGCAATTTTAGCTCTGTTTTCTTGTTTACAAATAATAATAATTACCCTCAAAAAGGATAAAAGAAAAACCTTCTGGCTTTTAGACATTTGAGCTGACTAGCCTCTAGAAGTATTACGGTACTTTGCCTGAAATGGAATGTAAGTTGATCTGTACCCTGGTAAAACATACACAATACACTTGAAAATGACAAACACAGTAATAATACCTATAATAAAAAGGTTAATGCATAATGGAACTTACATTACAATTTCTAATATAAACTTTAAGGAGGTAAAGGAAAAGATATATATGCTATATTTCTATTCGGCTAACTGGTCAGTTCATATAAATACAGTAAACCCTTGATTTCAACTCTATTACTCAAAATCTTGTAACATACAGTCATTATCATTTAGGAACAACAACAAAAAAAAACTTTTCATTTCAACTGATATACATGTATGTTTTACTTAATCAGAAAAAATATATATCAAGGTCTTATGACTGTATCTTCACAGAATAGTAAATTCTATAACATCACATATTTTACAAATGCCACAAATTTCAAAAGAACAAATAAAAAGTGAGGGTAATAGTTTCAGACCAAACAAAGAGATAGTCCACATCTTGATTGCTATGCAGGAAAAAGTTTAGAATTTACTGTAACTACTTAGCACTGACCATTATTAGCATTCTTCCTCCGAACTAGACCCCCATCAACCTATTTTAAAACCAGAGTAATGGAGTTACCAAAGTAGAGACACTGCCAGATAGCTCCTGCCTCTCTCACCTAAGTTGTGGCAATACTCACAGCTGCTGGACAAGGTATATCATTGGAAGAGTATTGGCAATTCACAGAATGTTGATGTTTTGCTTGGGTGGGCCAAGTATTTATCATGGTCAGATGCAACCACTGTAACACACTCTCTTGAGTTTGGATTTTCTTGGAGATTCAGACTGAACTTCAAAAGGTATTTTTGACTAACAATTCCTTAACTTCAAGATATAATGGGGGCCCAGGATGCTTTTATGTAGTCACATGATGAACTCTGACCATGAGGAACAGTTTGTAAATCATAAGGAATCCACTAGCTGGCATTTTGTACATTTTGGCTATTTTCTTGAACATAAAATATCTCATGAAGTTCCCTACAAAGATAAAAAGAAAGAGTTATTAATCAAATCTTGTAAGTTTAAGTTATTCATTCTACTTGCTTAATCTTTGGTATCAAGTCAGTGATTATCTTGAAAAAAGTTAATTACAACAGTTACCAATTTGGCCCATCAATAATACTGACAACTACTTTGCATAGCATTGTCATCAGAGAGCGAGATGCTGTAATGAAGCTCTACTTCATAGAAAGGTAACATAAATATAACCTTAAAATATTTTAGAAGGCAGCACTATCGGTCTGAATATTCATCACAAGCAAAAAAGAAAATAAATACTGATACATGATACTATGAGTTGGGAAATAACCAGGCAGACATGATCAAAATATCTAATGAATACATCATATGCTATACAAAAAAATGCAAAAGGCACAACTTAAATGTTAATATGGATACTGAAAACCGGGTCTGCTATGCACTTTACTTATTGTGCACACTGACCTCTGAATATGAGCAACTAAAGCCTAAGATCAGCATCATTATCATCACCTCACTGACTAAATGTAATAGCATTCGTCAGAAACTAAGGGGGAATTTCAGACTCATAAATGCAGCTTATGTAAAGGTAACAAATTACATGTCACCTTCCCAACTACAGTCTACAACAGATTGAATAGCATGACTTCACGTGACTAGTAATGATTGAGGATCTTTCTTGTACTAATCCCTTGAACTCATTTTCATGTAAACACCTGTAGGAAAGGATAGTAGCCATATAAATAAAGAACACTGGTGAAACACAGGAAGATCTATGCAATGCCTAATTTGTTTGCAAATGGGAAGCATTAAATTAATATTATGCTATTGCTACAAATCTTAGCATGAGCTGTAAAATACTTTAAAACTTTGGAGAACTTTGAAGAAAAAAATGAACTTCATTTATTGCTTTTCATGATACTGTGTATGATATTATTTGAGTGTGTGTGTGTGTGTGTGTGTGTGTGTGTGTGTGTGTGTGTGTGTGTGTGTGTGTGTGTGTGTGTGTGTGTGTGTGTGTGTGTGTGTGTGTGTGTGTGTGTGTGTGTGTGTGAGTGAGTGAGTGAGTGAGTGAGTGAGTGAGTGAGTGAGTGAGTGAGAGAGAGTAAGAGATAGTGAGAGTGAGAGTGAGAGTGAGAGTGTGAGAGTGAGTGAGTGAGTGAGTGAGTGAATGTGTGTGTGTGTGAATGTGTGCGTGTGCATGTGCGTGTGTGTGAATGAGCATGAGCGTGAGTGTAAGTGTGAGTAAGTGTGTGTGAGTGTGTGTGAGTGTGTGTGAGTGTGAATGTGTGTTTGAGCGTGTGTGTGAGTATGAGTGTGAGTGTTTTTCTTAACATGTGAGTGCAGCTAGATGTGTGCCTGTGTCTGTTTCCACATGTGTGCTTCAAGTGTGTGCACATGCACTATGCATAACCGTGCAACACAGAACACCATTCCAGTGGCATTTATAGGCACTGTCCCTGATGAAATTTCGATTATCTTTTACTGTGATCTTGTGCTGTGAGAAAAATAGCTGTTACCTCAAGCTGCAACTTGAAAAAGGAAACAGAAAATGACACCTTCTGTAAACAAGCAATGTACACATCTGGCATGGGAATGACTGACTCATACCAACACCTGCAAAGTATGAAGTGCACCGATTACCCACTCTACTAAACTGTTCTGTATGTGATCAACTTTCCACCAGACCAAGATGGTGTCACATGGGGAATGATAACCTTTAGTCAAGGAAGCAGTGGGGTAGGGGGAGGGATAAACTGTGATATGTTATCAGGGTCAATGATTTTTTTTTTTCTTTTTTTTTTTTTCTTTTTTTCAATAGCCAGATAGCCTACCTAGCCATTCCAAAATTACATTATATAAAAAAAATGATCTTTACACTTTCATTGGTGAAACAAAATAAAAGCAAGAAAATCAACTCTTTAAGTTACTAGCCAAATGATCACACCCAGCCTTCTCAAAAATGCAATACGGGGTGGGAGTCTTCAAAACAAGAAACAAATTCATTTATTTCCATTGCTGAAATGACTTAACAATTTTTGAACACAATAAATAAATGTCAACAGCTGACTCTTTGAAAAAATGGTCTTTTGATCTGATTACATGAGTAAAGAGAGAGAAAAAAAAATTAAATTAATATCAATTTATACATCCAAATAAACAAAAAAGATGTTTAACTCCTTGGCCAGCATGAAAAAACAAATGAAATCCTATGAATATTATTACAGGCCAATAGCTTCTACCCTATCATATGAACCAAATTCTATGCTGCCTTCAAAACACTTACTTTGCAAAGCTACAGATCTTCCTTTTGAAAAACTTTACATTATACACAGCGTAAAATCATAGATATATACGGATAGTGCACAATCTGTACAAACATTTGGCATTCATTGATTAAGTCCCTGACACAGGATTACTTCATACAGTTTGGTTGCAGAGCAGAAGTAAAGCTTTTATTTGCAAAGTTATTTGCACCATGAAACACTATCACCGTTATAAAATAGCTACTTTGATAACTATTTCCTCATTAAGGCTTCAACATCTAAATTGGAGAAAAGTTCATCTGGAGCAGATTTTTTCTTCAGTCTCTCCATTAGTTGATTATATTCAGTACCAAACATGTATCCAGGATACACTTCATAACAAATGGGAACAATATGAGTATATAAACATTGTTTACCCTTAGCAACAAAAGGAACCCAGACCCCTATGACCACAACTGTACATCTGTATATCTGGCACTCCAGGCCTGGCGCCCCTGGTCTGTGTGGTGCCGTCATTCATTCCGTCCTCATCCCTGGTCCCATCACACCCACTATACAAGTCCTTAACTCACCCAGAGCATACGCAGTGTTACCTCGGCCATTTCAATCCAGCGTGTAGCACCACAGAGTCTGGCTGAGGTATAAAAACTGAGACCTAGCTTACACAATAGTTATTGCCACAGGTTGGTGGCCAAGGTAGTGTTGCTTCCGAGCCCGCTGGCGGGTGGGTGACCACCCATGCCTTGTGGGAGGCCCCCTGCACCTGCTGGGGCTCCTCCAACACCCATTCCTCCCATCATTCCAGGCATTCCACCAACCATGCCATGGGGCTGACCCATGACAGGCGGCTGTGCACCCATCATTCCTCCTACAGACCCAATGTTGAGGCCAGCCATCTGGGACTGCATCTGTGGTAAGGAACAATCTTTTAGGATATGTAATACAATAACATTTTAAAACACATCTGAAATGAACAAGGGAGAGCAGACAGAAGCAAGAATGAATAGGCAAAATGAAAGAAGAGAAGTAAAATAAACAATACATGAAGTACACTAGAATATTATATCAACCATCCACTATCATGGAAAGGGTAAATATATCTTTTAAGAATGTTGAAACAAATCTCTCTCTCTCACTCTCACACTCTCACTCATATCCTCACTCACTCATACTCCTACTCACACAAACTTATACTAATACTCTTACTAACTCATACTCATACCCTTACTCATTCACACTCACTAACCCTCCTCCCACCAGCCCGAAACCTACCGGCCCACCCACCCACCGCCCCAAAAAGTCAAATTTCTGACTTTATGCACATGCACTTTGAGTTTCAAAGCATGGAAGACTACAGATCTTTAATAAGATACTCTTAGATAATAAAGCAATTTCTTTTCAATAAGAATATGTCATGTTGTATACAGCACTATCGTTCCCTAATATATTGAATTCAGAATCAACTTTCTAAATCTCTCTTTAGAGTATTACATTGAATTCCATACTTGCTTTTGCCTGTTTTAAAGTGCAAGGTTACACAAGGCCTTTTCATTATGTCATTACTGAAAACCTGTGGTACACTGTTATTAACCCAATGCTGACAGGCCCAGTGAGAGCTGGCAACCCCCAACTTAGGGCCTATGTAATATGGCCTGGGTCGTGACGCCGGGTACTGTGACACGACACACACAGCCTACTGGATGAAATATGACACTCGGCATAAACAATTTTCGGGGACATCACACTGGTATGACGTCCCGTCCTCCCGCACTTTTTGCCATGTCAGGCAGGTGTGACACCCTGTCGTTATTGGGTTAACATCCTCAAAAAGAAGTAAGAAAAACATTCCTATAATACTCAGCTGAATTTACATAAACCAAAAAAGAAAATTTATGCTGGAGTAACTTTTTCAGTCAATGAATTTCACGAATGCCAACTTTCCATACTGGACATGGGATTAGAATATGGCACTGTATCTGCCTTGGTTCACTTTTATATAAATATATTAATTTATTTCTTAACGTGTAAATACAAATTCATCCCTCATGTGATTGTTTGCCAAAAAAAAAGTAAGAAATCAACCAGCCTAGTGTGCATATGTGCCTGCTTTGCATATGTGTGTTGCTGTGAGTTTTTGTGTATGTTTATGTATAATATAAATAAATACATACATTTTGTTTCAATTATAATCATCATTCACTTCCTAAGCCACATATATATGTGCCAGGTTGGACCTGAAAAATGGAAACACCTTATATACATTCAATGCATACAAGGAAAGCATTCTTGTAGCCAGTGTATGGGGAGAAGAAATTTGGTTAACTCACACTTCATCGTTTCCTTATCATAATAATAATCCTCCATAAACTTAACTTCAGGCTTTATTTCCCTTGATAAATGGTGAAAAATAAAGAAAAAAATAAGAAAATGCTCAAAGCTGTATCTATCAAGACTCGGCAAAAATTAAGCAGCCAGAAAAATAAGAAAAGGAGACGGCTCAAAAATTCTCCTCAGAGCCAGCCAGGCATGAGATCAGCATTCTTAAAATGCAGAAGAAAGCTTGGATAAAAGTTATGTACAGTGGAGATGAAACAGGCTAAAATGGATATAGAAAGCAGGATGATGGGAAGAAAGGAAGAAAGAAAGAAATAAAGAAAGAAAAAAGAAAAAAAAAAGATAGGCGTGCCATGTAATAGGTGATGCAAGAACCGCTCAAGCCGGCTGCAGTGCTAAATAAAAAAATAAAAAAAATAAAAAAAATAAAAAAAATGTTCAATAAATATGCAAAATAATAAAACTAATTATTCAGCACCATTCAATAAAATAAACATCTCAAGAAAATCTAGAAATCAGTAAACAAAACAAAAAAAAAACATACAAGTAAAAAAAAAAAATCTTAAATAAAAAAAAGTAAAATAGGTCAAAGATGGCCAAGGGCCAAGAGGAGGAGGGGCTGGGGAGGGACTGGGCAGAGACTGAAGATACTGATGCCAATAGTGGAGGTCATCAAGGAGACGAACGGCAAAAACGGGAGATAATTTTTGCTCAAGCAGGTTTAGACGAGTACCTGGAAGAAGGATCTGTAGCTGAAGTCAGAGTGAGCAGAGAAGAGATGCATGGGGCCTTTCTGGACAATGGAAGACAAAAGCACAGATGTTCACTGGCTTTTCCGAGGTGCCAATCTCACTTACCCCCCCTTCCTACCCATCCCCTCCTTCGTCCCACCAGGCAATTGATCAATAACAATGTAATTATAAAGGAGATTATCACCATGATAATCATGAATGAGATAAACAATAACAATAACAATAACAACAACAACAATAATAATAATAATAATAATATTAACCATAGTTTGTCATTGTTATCATCATAATTATTATGCCTAGAAATTTCAATCACA
>BOPN01001143.1:104549-117049 GCA_017312705.2 Penaeus japonicus | reverse complement strand
GTGTGCGTGTGCCTGTGCGTGTGCACGTGCACGTGTACGAGCGTGAGCATGTGTGTACATGCGACTGTAAGTGACACAGCCGATGCTGGCAGATAAAGAACAACAATTATGTTACTTGGTATATTGTGTTTATAATCATTTTTTAATTGTGGATACTGTATATAGTAAAGCAACCATACCCTATAAATATGCCAGTGGTTATTTTGCTGATATAAAGCAATGAATTGATAATGGCTATATAAATCCTGTCGCTTTACTAGTCAGATCTTACGTTTGTAGAGGTGGACTTATCACACTGCAAAAGGGTTGTGCTAAGAGAGCAACAAAAATTAACACCTCACTCTTAGCTTTGAACCTCTGAACAAGCAGGCAAAATGTTTTGTAACATGGATGTGAATAGCTATATTTCCTGATGCAGCTAATGAGTCTGATCAAACTTATCATCTTTTCAACAACAACAAAAAATCCAAGATAAGATTTTCCTAATAAATGGGGGGGGGGGGGGGCAGTGCTTGTAAACATCCCATTTTTACATTTTGGCAGGCTTGTGCTATCTAGGTTCATTCTCAACTGATCGTGACTTTGCTGCCCTCTCCCCTCCGACTTTGACTAGGCATAGGGCAAGATAACCTTGTTCTGACTGTTTACTTGTACATTTTTTAGTTGTAATATACAGATGTTATATGTGTGGAGTCCCAATGTAGAGGGATACAGTTATCTGATTAACCCATTCACGCCGGGGCCATTCCGGCTTTGCACAGTCGCTATACCGAGGTTTTCGAACGCATCATCCGAACGCTTCGAGATTCTCGGGCGCACGGGCCGCGAGCCTGGGCTGCCCACTTGCTCATCCCGAGCGCTGGCCTTGGCCAGATATCTCATCAGCGGCGTCTGACGTGAAAACCACGAAACGTGTCAGCACGTCATCCTGCGTGAATGGGTTAAAGCAGAGAAATCAGCCATTGGCTCTGAGTATTATATTGTTGAGGAATACCGCATCAATCCCAGTGAAGTATGATGTTTCTAATCATCAGGTAGTGCCCATGGGGGAAACTGGAGAAAAAGATCTGGAGGTACAACTCTTTCTAACTTAGTCTTCTTTGATATCTGGAAGGTCAGTTGTGAAGACAAAGCCACCCTTATGAACTGTCCTTGTGAGAATGGATACCTTCTTTACCTTCTATTGAGGAAAAGATACCATCTATTGTATATAACTATTTAATCTCCACTAAGAAAACTATGCATCTACAACATGGTCTCTCTATCATTTTCCTCCAGATAAACCACCCATTCCGTTCACCTGAGCCTGCTGATTGTGCTCTGGGCTTTCTTTTAATCACCTTCCCTTCTTTTCTTTTTCATAATTAACTTTTGCAAAAAATCTCAAGATACCAGAAGTTAAAGCCTTTAACAAATGGAAAATCTTCTATCTGTCCAAAAGGTCTGGCATGTATCCCCTCGTTTTACATAGGCTCTGCATCCAGGTTCTACATTCGAGTAAGTCTTGTCTCGCAACAAGAGAATTATCTGGGAAGGGGTGGGTGATGGGTATTTAAAGTGTTGCTGGGGCAGACTTTTTGTTTATTTTTGCCTTCCCTGTTTTTTTTGACACAATCATGCAACTGCTACGGTTGCTCAAAGTCAACTAAGCTGACATTTCCATCTAGGATACCACTGATTGTTATATGATTTGGACCAGACCTCAAATAACCAAAAAACTGCATTTGCATAAATATAACATGTTTGAGTATTTGTATATACATCTATGTATATTTATATTCAACTTTACCTACACATATGCAAATTATTTGTACTTTCTAATGAATGAAAGCAGGTAACTAAGTATATATTTCTGTGTACCTGTTTTATCTATATAACCATGATCTTATGCACACAATCTGTACTATTGATTTGAAGCAAGAGAGGGAGACAGAGGTGTGTATCTATAGGAGTCAGGTCCCTTGAGTATCTTGAACCAGATAAAGGTGTGAGGTCAGATGAAGGTAAGAGGTGACATGGCAGCACAAAGTAGAGGGAAATAATACATTACTTTGGTTCTAGACTGGGACAACTGCTTTTCTAAATATGAGATTGGTTCCTCATGATTTTTTTTCCACTTTCCACAACTACATTAATTTCATTATTCATTATACTTATCAGAACTGAAGGAATATAAAATTAAGGTGGAAAGTATTGTGAAGCTTATATTACAAGAGCTCTGATTACCATTGTACATGTCACTTCAAAATCACTTTAAGTATAGTTTATTCATGAATAGCAAGTCTGGCAAAAGACAAAATGTACTATTTGTCCTATAGCATTTGTTGAAACCAATTGCAATTAAACAAATCCTTATGATTATTGTGATGCACAAAAAATAAACAATCTAAAAAAAAAAACACACATTTCAGTGAGTTTAATTTTTAAACTTTAACTATATCTATTATTTGTCAAAATACATCATAGTATGGGTCCATACAAAAATAAGAGGCCAGAGAATAAAATCAGATAAAATATTGATGTATAACAATAAAACAATGAATATTTTCATAATTTTAGAAACTTGTGAAAGAAACTGCCAATTAACTAGCCTGTGGCTATAAATATTTCTGCCTGAAAGATTTTCTATACATTTTTAAAGCGAAGGACAACTTGCATAAAACTCTTTCTCATTGCATCTTGAATATGAAGGAGATGCAGTGAGCTAACTTGTGAAATCTCCTTCATAATGGTTTCCTTAGTAATCCCTTTCATAGAGACACTCATATTATTCTAAAGGGTTCCATCTATTTCAAACATTTTTATTAACCCTTCTATGACAGGCCAAATCTTAAGATGTACAAGCAGCCTGGGGTGGGCATCTTAACCCACTGATAGTGGATGGCATGATTTGCTGTCAAGGCAGCATCAGTGGTAAACATGGATGGCACGGTGCCATACAACATAAACCTGCCACATGACTGTATACATATTTTATTAAAACCGTAACCAATGGGTTAAGATGTTTTGTGCAATCGATCATTTTCAAGACTTATGGTATGATATATGAATCTATATATGTTACAATAACACTGTGATACTAATTAGCAATCAGTGTAATTTTAGCATGAAAATTGTATTATGAAAGTGATCCCAACCCATGAATGTTTTCCAGATACACAATGTAATCACAGGTTGGGGAAAGTTGTGCCTAAATCTTCAGAAATGGAGAAGGCGTACTAACACTAGGTAGTTCAGAAACTGTTTGCCGTTCTTTGTTTTGGAAAGACTGATAGGATATTAACATATCTACCTATTAAATTCAAGTAATAATGTTCCTATTCTAACTGTATTTTCACTTATGTCAAATGGAAGGAATATAGTGGTTCTTTCCCTTAAAGAAATCTCTTGTTGAGAGTATATTTTATTCTATATACGGATTCCACTCATAATCTTTATCAACATACACAAACAAAATCATGGCAAGTGAAACTGCAACTCGACTAAAAATGGAAAAAACGGAGATACTTCATTTTATCACAATAACTAAAATAAGAGAAAAAAAAATCATGTTCCCTATGTCTACTAAGTTAAGTGAAGTGGTGCAATATTTGTTTACAATTCTGTCAAAGTCAGAGATCCTAATAAATGTAGTGAGTGTATCTATCTTAATCTTAACAGTCCCTGCTTTAGAAAGTATGAGACAATGACAATAAGAAATCAAAAATTTGAAAAGTTAAGACATTTTCACAAAAACTGTTACAAACTTACGGCAACTTGCTGCGGTGTCCATGTGTCGAGATTGACACTCTTGACCCTGGATATGTGCACTCCAAGATTACGGTGGATGCCAGCACAACGAATGCACAGAAAAATCCCCAAGTTCCATGATGCCCATCTTGGACCTGAAGACGAAGAAAATTTTTGTAATACACACTGGAAAGGGGTTATTTTGTCACTTCCACTATGCTGTGTTAAACCCTTCTTCCAAAATAGGAAAAGTCATGTTTAGAAAGGGAATGTCCTGAGCAAATGATGTTAGATGTAACCATTAAATGATTCCTTATACAACTCAAAACAATCCCAACTGCTCACCATTTTGTTCAACCAATTTTCAAACATAAATTTTAATTGTATGTCTTTAATAATTGAACAAATGTTTTACTGCTTTTTAATATTACTTGTTACCCAATAATTCTCTTAGTGTGTTTTCATGTTTTATCTATTTTTGCAGTATTTTTTCTCTCCTGTGACTCTATTATCTAATCTCTCCTTATCTCCATATGTTTTCTCATGCATTACGTCAAGTTCGTGGCTGATAGGATTTGTATTGATCTTAATTCATAAGGACCACCCGTATCTAGAAAATTCAATGCAATGAGTGAACAAGGGCACAAAAATTTGAATACTATTTATAAATATACATAATCCCTTTGTCATCTCAAGGTAATTCCTAATCTAGAATCATGATAAAACTATTCCAAGAATAGAAATTATAAGTAAATCATGACAAGGAAGAATACCAAACAAATGACTCATGGTATTAACCAGCGTCTTTATAATCAATAAAGCTATGATTCAGAGGACAAAGAATATGTTGCATGTGTTGAATGTAGTATGAAGGCCTGGCCCCTATTACAAGGTTGGTTATAATTTCAAGGAGAGTTAGAATATATGGCCAAAATATGAAGCAATGCCTTGTGTTAGCTATTGTCTTACAAGTTTATATAATGCAGGTATTAAAGGTTACTTTGTGATCAAAAAGTATATTTTGAACTGAGAAAAAAAGCATATACATATACAAGTATATGTGTCTGTGTATATGCTGACAAAGGCCATCAAACCCACACCACATACATGATGGAAGGATGGAAGAAAGGATGAATGGAGGAAAGGAAGGGAAAAAGGAAGGGAAAAAGGAAGGGAGGGATTGAAGAGGGATTGAAGAAGGACAGAAGGAAGGACAGAAGGAAGGGCAGAAGGAAGGAAAGAAGGAAGGAAGGAAGGAAAGAAGGTTGGATGGATGGAGGGGAAGATAAATGGGAGAAAGGGAGTGGGGGAGGGAGAATAGAAAGAGAGGAAGGAAAGGAGGAAGGAAGGGAAGACAGAAAAAAATAAAGGAAGGAAGGAAAGGAGGAGAGAAGGAATAACAGGAAAAAATAAAAGAAAGACAGAAGGAAAGAAGAAAGGAAGGAAAGAAGAAAGGAAAGGAGAGAGGGAAATAGAGGGAGGATGGGATGGAGACAGAAAGGAAAGGAGGAAGAGAGGAAGGAAGAGAGGAAGGAAGGTTAGAAGGAGGGAGGGAGGGCAAGAGGGAAGGAGGGAAGGAGGGAAGGAGGGAAGGAGGGAAGGAGGGAAGGAGGGAAGGAGGGAAGGAGAGGAGGAGGGAAGGAGAGGATGAGGGAGAGAGGGAGAGAAGGAGGGAGGGAGGGCAAGAGGGAAGGAGGGAAGGAGGGAAGGAGGGAAAGAGGGAAGGAGAGGAGGAGGGACAGAGGGAGGGAGGGAGGAAAAGAGTGAGGGAGGGAGGGAGACAGAGAGAGAGGGAGGGAGGGAGGGAGACAGGGAGGGAGGGATGGAGGGAGGGAGGGAGGAAGAGAGAGAGAAAGAGTTGAAAGAACAAAAGAAAGAAAAAAAGGAAAGGAGGAAGGGAGGGAAAGACAGACAAAGAGAATATAGAGATATATTGTATGTATGTATGTATGTGTGTATGATTATATATAATATATATATATATACATATATATATATATATATATATATATATATATATATATATATATATATAAATATATATATATATATATATATATATATATATATATATATATAGAGAGAGAGAGAGAGAGAGAGAGAGAGAGAGAGAGAGAGAGAGAGAGGAGAGAGAGAGAGAGGGAGGGAGAGAGAGAGGGAGGGAGGGGGAGAGGGAGGGGGGAGGGAGAGGGGGAGAGAGAGAGGGAGAGAGAGAGAGAGAGAGAGAGAGAGAGGGGGGAGGGGGGGGGGAGGGGGGGGGGGAGGGGGGAGGGGGAGAGGGGGAGAGAGAGAGAGAGAGAGAGAGAGAGAGAGAGAGAGAGAGAGAGAGAGAGAGAGAGAGAGAGAGAGAGAGAGAGAGAAAGAGAGGGAGAGAAGAAGAGGGAGAGGGAGAGGGAGAGGGAGAGGGAGAGAGAGAGAGAGAGAGAGAGAGAGAGAGAGAGAGAGAGAGAGAGAGAGAGAGAGAGAGAGAGAGAGGGAGAGAGAGGGAGAGAGAGAGGAGAGGGAGAGAGAGAGAGAGAGAGAGAGAGAGAGAGAGAGAGAGAGAGAGAGAGGGGGGGAGATGGAGAGAGAGGGAGAGGGAGGGAGAGAGACGGAGAGAGAGAGAGAAAGAGAGGGAGGGAGGGAGGGAGGGAGAGGGAGGGAGAGACTGAGAGAGAAACAGTAAGATGCTCAATGACAAATTGAATACTCTAATAAATCAGAGCTAATGGATCCCTAAAAAAACAATGTTTATTTGGAGTAATCTCAACAAAGGAATTAAATTACAAGACCAAAACTAACTCCAAATATATTAAAAGTTTAATTCCAAAGCCTAAAATAAACTTTACAAAGCCATAGAAGAGAGGGCAGTCTTTAAAGGTTTATAATCAATATAAAAGGATAAAAACAAATCCACATCACCTGCCACTGACAAATACCAACTAATTAACAATAACATATTATTACTATCACATTTCTTTGAGTTTCAATAAATGTTTTGACTTGCAGCTGCTAGTGGTCAAGATTACCTTTTCGTCCAGCAGGTGATAAGCAACTGCAGGTAAATGGTTAAATATAAGCAAACCGGCTTAACCCGCAAGGAAACACAATATAATTTAATAATTTCTCACAATTGAATTATCACCTGGATTCGCCTTTAATCGACGGAAAGGGAAGAAATATTACCGACCGAAAGCAAGATAAACACAAATATATAAGCCTATGTAGGCCTCCCCATCTTTCCCTTTATCACACTCTTACTTTTAGCATCACAGTCGACACAGTATTTGTTGTCCTCGTCCTTAAGCAGTTCGGTAAGGATACTCTGGCATTTCTCCTGAACGAGCTTATTTTTCTCCCTCTCGGATAACGTGGCCATTATTTCCACTTTTCTCCAAGTTCTGTCAACAACAAGGACAATATGGCCGACTATAGACGATACGAACACCTGCCGCCGAGGAGATCCGATCCCCTTTCGTCGACGCCGCGGTTGGGTTGTTTTATAACTGGGTGATTGTTTTAATTTGTCATGCTATAAACAGGTCGTTTTTTATGATTGTTGTGGTTTCGTTTGTTTCTCTTTTTGATTATGTTAATGAGGATATCCGATTTCTTATCGATGGCGCTTCGGGGGGAATTGTCTTGACAACTGGTGAATTATTCATTTTTTGGTATATATTTCGGTGTTTCAAATATGAATTATGTCTTTTTAAGTTTCATCCGCGCCTTTTATCCCTATTTATGTGTTTTCTCTGCATTTACATCTGTCGCCGAGGAGATCCGATCCCCTTTCGTCGACGCCAAAGGAGGATTGCGTTACTGAATGGGAGACTATTTCATTTTCCGGTTGTTCCCTGCAGACTCTTAATTAGTAAGTATATGATCTCTTTCCTTTGTTCGGAGGTTCGATTCAGTGGAATGAAACATGAGGGCGCACTTTAAGTACAATTGCAATGTTTTTCACATATGCGTCGAATACCCAAGGTGTTTTACCCTCCAAATGCATCTCATTTCGAATTCCTTCAATCGCCTTATCTTCTTCGCTCATTTAAGTCTTTGACAAATCCATCGCTCTTCAAAATGACAGAAGGAGACAAAATAGCCTCATACATTCGTTATAAAGATTCCTCAATGTGGAAGTCAATCCTCCTCTCCCCTCCCTCCCGGCGTCTATGGCAACTAGCCAATGAGAATCGAGAATCATAAGCGGGGCAGATTATCAACCAAACAGAACGCAGAATCATTAGCAGCGCTGAAAGTCGACCAATCAGAATCGGGAAATCCGAGCGGGGCGGAAAATGGGCCAATCAGCTCAGAGCTTCCGACCTGACGTGTGTTGCTGTAAACATTGTGAAGATTTCCTCTCTCAGCGCCGGTAACTCACTCAATTTCACAATAACTCGTTAATTTCTCGGGTCAAAGGACTCCAAGGCAGGTCAGAGCAGGCGTCAAGGGTGCGAGCGAGGTCAAGAGGGTTCAAAAAGGCGGCCGGGGGAGAGAAGAGCAGGGACGAGACATAATTCGCTCAACTTGGCGCCAGCTGAGGCCAATGTAAAGCTTATTTTTTCTCTTTTTCCTGCTCTTCCTCTTCCACCTTTTGGCTGCAGGAATTGTAGTTGATTGGGTGGTTTCCGAAGTGCGGCCGTGGGAAGCGGGGTTTAGGCCCCAATAAGTGTGCTAAAGAGATGAATGAATATCTTAGTAGGCTATGCAAATGGTTTGTGTTTATGTTCAAACCTTAGAAGTTTAAGCTCGAGAAAAACGGGGAAAAGGTACTTACCTGGCAGTTTTTAAGCTCCCTTCTCTGTGGATTAATGTGTTTTCTTGCATTTTTGTTTAGGCAAGAGCGAGATTTTTAATGGTTTGATTGTTGAGTGTGATAGCTTATTATTTATCGTACGTTTTGTGATATCATTGAGAACTGTATTGATATTGATTGATTATTGTTGTATATCTTTTCTTTTGTAAGTAAATATTCTGTATATGTTGCTTTTGAAATACTTAATTTTTGAAAAATGTTCAGAAGATACTCAAGTGGTTTTCAAGATCGAATATTTCTCTCATAATTACATTGGCTGTGCTATCCAATTCCACTGAGAACTTGGTGTACGGATTGTATGGCAACAGTACACCCAAGATATTTTTTTCAGTTAATTGTACACCTGAAGAAATAAACCGTAGATTACGATATGACGCTGTATAAATAAAAATAACGTAAAGCCCAGTAATTGCATGTAAAGAAGTATTTATAACATTAGTAGCACTATTTATTGGAATTGTAAAGGAAATCAGATGTTTTCAATCATTCAAAAATACGAACAAGTGAACACTTGTTAACCTGTTGCCAAGAGGGCAGTTTGAGCTCCAATTGGTCTAGACGGTATTTGAAGCATATAAACCCAATGCCATGGGCTATTTGCCCGGTCTAACAGCTTGTATGGCCGTCGTGCCTGCCGTACAAAAAGCCATGACAAAATATCTTGTCCCTGGTGGTATGTTCTGCCACTACTTGACATGATATCTTGGTACCTGGCATTAATGGGTTAACCATTATACGCAGTACACTGCATTTGTTTTTCTCAGGCACACCAAGATCCCAATGTAAAGTGCCATACTTTCCGTACTGGTTTGAAAAAAGGCTCACATTCTGATTTTCAACACAGTTGTTTTATAGTGTTAAGTAATCACTATGGCTTCCGCACTTCACCCTACAGTAAAGATGAACAAACCTTGACTATATATATTCTGACAAAATAGATTCTGTAGCTCTTTATTCCCAGAATAAAATTGGTGGATATTTGTTTGCTTTTTATAGTGTGTTGACAGGTGCAAAGGCCACACTGATTGGCACAGGGCAGTGGCATTAGTTTTAAGAGATAGACAAAAGACAAAGAACACAATAAAACAAAACTTCTATCTGTGGATGACAAAATACCTGTGTTGGTAGAAATAAAATGCTGTATACAATATAGGTTTATTGTAAGAATGCAGTAAATTTTTATTCACTCAAAAGTGATATCCACGAGGGTTTAGAAACTGTTCTATTCCTTCAATAAACCTTTTATGTGTGTATATATATATATATATATATATATATATATATATATATATATATATATATATATATATATATATATATATATATATATATATATATATATATATTTTAGTGCTTAATTCTTAGACTAAAACTTTATTAATGCCTTAGATAACTCAAACATTCATGTCATGGCTTTGTCTGGCTGTCTTGTGGGAGTGTGGCATGTAGCAGCTGGTCGCTGCATTAGCATACAAATAGACTGCAGTGCTAGGCCTATGCATTTCAAAATATCCAGGCAAAATGTTCAGGTGCATCCTAAACCACCCCATTCTTATCAGGTTAAGTAAAGATATGTAGATATCAGGGAGGCCTATTGCAATCATGGCCTTCCCTTTTCTTAATCCGTTCTAGTATGTATTCACAGTTGCCCTTCTTTGTAGTCCTGGTTAGGTTGTGTCACACAGGCTAGCCTGACTCTATAGAGAGGCCAGGTTAATTGGAGGCCAACCAACTCGAGAGCTTTTTTAAAATGGACACATCAGGAATGAATGATTATGCTATTATCTTTTTTTTTTTTTTTTTACCAAACACCAAAACAAGATTTTGTAATATAAGTAATATTTGCCATTTTTGAAATTTTTGGTTTCACTGCCCTTATCTAGCTCTGGCACTAGAGTGAATACATAGAATATCTTCTTTGTGTTAAGACTTAGGTATATTAATGTGTGAATTACAGATAGGATATTCTTTGCTCAGTAATAGCAATGTTTTTTGAGGCAACTCAAATTCAATTGTCCTTGGAACTTGAAATACAGATGGCATTGGATGCATAAGCCCAAAGAGATTAAACTAAGGAGGAAATGAGGATATTGTGTTTTATTTTGCTAATTGCCTTAAAAGCTAGTACAGGGGACAGGCAAGCACAGGGGAGTGTAAGCATTGTGTGAGGCTTGGCACCCACTGGTTGCTTAAGAAATACAGTTGGTTAAGGATAGTAAAACTACTGCTTTACTATCTAAGGTTAAGTGAGGTGGAAGGTTAATTATTTTTAATAATGGTTGGGCTATTATAAGGTCTAGGTTAACCTCCTAAGTATAAACCAAGATAATGTTGACCATTGGATTTGTAAAGAATCAAGGACTCACTGTACTATAATATTATGGCAGCAGACCTAATTTGTAAAAAGTTAATATTACATTCCCTCAATGAAGAATGCCTTCATGCTGTTCTTCCAATTTATGGTAGTAGGTCAACTTCGGCCTAACCCAGAATCTAATGCACTGCTTAGATCGGATTACTGCAATGACGCCATATAGGTGTCAGTCTATCCAAATGGATAAGGAAGATTAAATTAGGCTAGATTAGGGAGTCCCTTAAGCCTGTCAAGATGAGGTAGGAAGGATGTGATAAAAAACAAAGAAATGATATCTACCGAACATTTTCTGCTTCCCCTTACGCTTGTTGACCATGTTGAATGTTTCATTGTCAATAGTGAGGGAGACATCTTTTATTCTAAAGGTATATTGAGCTGTGTGGCCAAACAAAAGAATACCTAAGTACTTTTTTCTACAGCAATTAGCCAGGTAAAGGAATATATAATGCCTCTTTTTACATCTACAATGCTGCTTTTTTTTCTTCTTTTTTTAAGTTGTTATGACTCAAAGACAGTGGAATGTCAGTTACATTGCTATTATATGAAATTGTAGGAAACTAATTGGTTTATATATAATCTTAGATGCAGTGAGAATTTGAGGTTTTCAGATCAGCACATCAGACTAGCCTCATGCATTCCAATGGGTACAAACCAGTTTTTTCCAGCCTGACCATAACCTGCTTCATCACAACTTTTGTTCCATAATTCCTTTTTATGTAATTTTGTTTCTTTCCAGTTAAATTGAATAGGCAAAACCAATTAATTCCCAATTTAATATTGTAAGAGCTTAGAGAGATTTTGGTAAATAGTCCAACCCATTTGATTAGCTTATTGGGTGAGTTCCCAGATTTTAGATTGCCTATGCTAATTATACCAGTTTTTGTTGTTCTCTCGGTACAGTGGTTTGCTAGTTTATTTCATTATGTTGTTCAGGCAATTATTATTCTTTTCACTCAAATCGAGATTATTTTGTGATATCCTTTCTTTTTTTCCCAATTGGCAAAGTCCCAGCATGTTTGTTTATGTTGTAGCAGTCTTTTTGTAGAAAACACTTTGAGTAAAATTCTAAAAGAAAGCAAGCAGATTTTTTATATTTATTGTATCAGACCATTTTGAGTATATGAATGACAAAACAACAAAAAAAACAGCAACATACTGCTATAATGAAGTCATTTTAGAAAGTCATGTAATACACAATGGTGTATTGACAAGTGTGTCATGCACCTGTGTTTTCCATCACACATGTATAATTTAGTAGGTTAGGCTTGATTACTTTGGTTTGTTTGCATTTTCTGAAACATAGTAAAGATGAAAGAGTCAGAAGTCCATCTACCGGAAAAAGTTCAATGTAAGTGAAGTTAAAAAAAAGAAAAATATATAACCGTTTTTTTTTTTTATATATATTTTTAAAAATCTGGCATACTAACCCTATTTATTCCTGTAGAAATTTAGTGATAGCTAATCTCCAATTTCACTCGCTAATTTTATTGCCATTACCAAGGTATCATTTAGCCCATTGCGTACAGGTGTCAAGACATACATGTCGGCACCAATTAGACCGAAGAGACGGGTGTCAATGCGTACATGACACGACGTCGG
>BOPN01001143.1:89549-97049 GCA_017312705.2 Penaeus japonicus | reverse complement strand
GATGTTCCATTCAGTCACCTGCAGGCCATCTTGGAATATATGTATGCTGGTGAGGTGAATGTGTCTCAGGCTGATCTCCCAGCTTTCCTCAAGACAGCAGAGAGACTTAAAGTGAAAGGTCTCGCTGAAGTCAACCAGAATGAACGACAAGATCGCTGAGACACCGCCCAGGTTGGTTAGTGTTGTTACGGGATTTGCAATGATGTCCTGTCCATAAATCTTTTCCCATTTTTATTTCCTGGACATCAGAATTCATTCTTGGTAGAACTATTTTCTGTAGTATAAAGGAGTTACAAGTAATCTTCAGTATTTAAAAAGGCTTCTCATTTTTACCATATGCAGGTGACCTTGAAATTAATCATGACTCAGCAACGAGTGCACTTTTTCTCTCTCTCTCTCTCTCTCTCTCTCTCTCTCTCTCTCTCTCTCTCTCTCTCTCTCTCTCTCTCTCTCTCTCTCTCTCCCTCCCTCTCCCTCTCCCTGGCATCAACAGGTTAAAGGATTGTCTTTCATAATTGGACCATCATATATATAACCTTTATATATTTTGCTTTAAACAAACCATTTCTTATGTTTCAACTTTTAAGTTGTTTTACTTGAATCACCTAATAGATATCAGGCAGATTATGTCATCTATATAGAGCGCAAGATGTGCTCTAGTTTTTAGGTAATGTAATTGTTGCATATTTTCTTCTTTCTCTGAGAGTGAGAGAGAAAGTGAGTGTGTTTGTATATGTGTGTATGTGTGTGTGTGTGTGTGTGTGTGTGTGTGTGTGTGTGTGTTTGTGTGTGTGTGTGTGTGTTTGTGTGTATGTATGTATGTATGATATGTTGATTGTGATATTTGTCCTTCCCTCAGAGAATTTGCTTCCCATTTTTATGAACATGTTGCAAATATATGGCTTCACTCACTTTGTACAGTTTAGTGGACACGTTGAATTCCTGTTTTGAAATTGTATATTATATATTCCTAGGTCACAGCTGTTACTGATGTGCCACTTAAGTAATTTTAATTGTATCATTACTATAAGTAATGATGACTGCATATTTTAAGTAACCAAGAACTCATTATTAAGTATAAATGCACTAGAAATAAATTTCATGATGATGGCACCTTGTGCAGTGTTTACCTCCGAGTGCTGTATTCTGTTTCTGTACACACACAAGGAAATTAAGTTTCAGTAAATTTGGACACATCATGATCAGTTTTCAAAAATTGTTAAGGCAGTGTTCTTTATAATGCATATGGTTGTTTAGGTTAGAAAAGATTCTTGTCATAAGCCAAGGACAAGGTTAAGCAATCTAAAGGTTGCATCATTGTATGTGGATAATCAACTGTATGTCCTTCATAGACAGATCTATTTATTACATAATATGTAAAAAAAAAAATGTAAATGGGTAATAGCCTTGTTTTATTAATATATTTCTAATGTTTTCCATAAACGTAATCTCCTGGATATAAAACATCTATCGTGCCATCGTGTAAAACAGAAATAGATAATTTTTCTTAACCCGTTAATGCCGGGTAAAAAGATATCACGTCAAGTGTTGGCAGTACCAGCTGCAGGGGATGAGATATTTTATCATAGCTTTTTGTCTGGCTGGTGCGCTGGGTGATTGGGTGCGTATTACTTGGCTGCAGCCAGACCAGGTGAATAGCCCAAGGATTAAGCTTACATGTTTGACATACCATGGAGTTTCAACCATTTGGAGCCTAAACAGCCCTGTCAGCAACTGGTTAAATTTTGTGAAGTCATTCATGGATCAGGACAATAAATACTACTTCATTTTATTTATGCCATGAAAATACAGAAGGTTATTCATTTGCAACTAAAAGAATATTAATTTAACCTGTTAACCCATCCCCGACGGGGGAATTCTAGCCTTGAATGTCCAAATGCCGGGGCGTTCGAATTATTAGGCCTAAATCAATTGAATGGCCGGCACAATACTGTGCCGCCCGGCAACTGGGCTTTTGAATGCGCGGTACACATGCTGTACCACCCGTCCTGTGTGGGTTAATGATGGGTGACAAGATATCATGTTGAAGACTCAAGCTTTGCCCAACTCCTGCTCATTTATACATGAGAGTTCTGAAAATTTCAACTTTTTTTGTGTTTTGTCATGTTGTGAGACTTAGAGCAGGTCCTATTATTGATTGTGTTAACCCATTGTGTACGAGCTTTGGCGTCATGACGTACGTGACGTTCGGGGATTTTGGATCACTGTGCCATTTTATTTTGCTATGAAAAAGGAATGAGTGATGATGGCTACTGCAGTCATAATTACTATAAGCACAGGTTTCATTCCTCTTCCCTACCTCTTCTTGTTATCTTTATTGTAGGTGGTTATGTTTAGTATTCGTTCATGACAGCACAAAAATACGAAAAAATAAAGTTGCCTTTTGTCCTCCCATAAAACGGCAATACTTCTATCACATTGAGTATAAAGAAAATAATGAGCTAATATGAATAATATACTACAATTTTAGTCAACTTGCAGCACTGATAGAGCCTGTCATATGGCACATATAAGTCTCTAAACTCAATAAAACACACAAAAAAAATGAAACACAAAAAACGCTCTAGTTTTACAATGAATGACTGAAAGAGAGTGGGATGATTCAAATTATATTGCTTCAAGCGGTCTCTCTCTAAAATAAAACCTATCCTGGAGGCTGGGCAAGCAAATTTATCTCCGTCTGCAATGGGTTAAGACAAATAAAACCTGAGTTTAGTCTTTTAGTGTCAATAAAGGAGGTATATACACTGACTCAGTGTAACAACATTATCATGAATTTATGGGGAAAATATGAACAAAGGAAACAAAAATTACAACTTTATACACTGCTCTGTCTTCTTGCTCCTAGCACCACTCAGCAAAATAGCAAAACTAGCAGTGGCGCCTTACACGACACGCTTATGGTCAAAAACGCTCATGGCCTCAGTATGTTGCCACTTATTTGCAATGGGTTAATCTTTCAAAATGTGCATGTGTAGCATTAGCAATGCATCTATGATCTGATTTCTGATATATGTATGTGTCATCAGTAAATAATGAGTTTGAAATTAAGTATTATTATTATTATTTTAATTTTGATGGTGATAATGTAAGTAATGATAATAGTAATAGAAATTGAGTTTTTTTCCAGAAAATCCAAGGAACGGATTAACCTTATTGATTCCTTAGATATTAAATGCTTCTGGAATAATTTTCAAGTGAAAAATTATTGTGCATATCCTTGTGCTGATTGTTATTCTTATTATTATTATAAAGCCTATTTGATATTAAACAATTCAACTATGTGATTCAAAGTTTAACAAATCAGTTGCTTTGTGCAACATTTCTACTAGGGTGTTTTCTGGTTTATGTACAGTGAGATTTAAAAAAAAAATTCTAAGAAATGTTCATCTTTTTGTCTTTACTCCAGGTCATGGGAGGCTTGGGAAACGGGTTACCGGAGAAGCCAAAGCCATCACTTCTGTCTTCTCAAGCCCACTGTTGTCCACTTCCCTCCAAGCTCCTCTGTCCTTCCAACAGTCACCCGGGACACCTGGACACCTGCTTCTCTAGCCTCTCTGGCCAGACATGTGATTCCATAACACATAAAGAGCCTTAGACTATCAGTGGGGCTCATTTTCTTTGAGTGACACTATCTAGTATTTTGGACCTCAAGATAGATATTTAATAGAGCATATAATTTTTGTTGTTGTGAATAGGGAGTTTTCCTATTGAATCCCCGTCTTGGGTTCACAAATTCAGGATTGCGTCACCGGGTTATGCAATATTTGAGATCAACATGTAAAGTAAGGTATACCAGTAAGTTCCTTTTTTTTATTGTCAAATGTGGAGACTATTCTGCAGGCAACTTGGAGTGCATTACAAGGAAAATTGTTTACAAAAACATTATCATTTCAATAACTACTGTACTATATATATATATGGGAAAAAGCATTGTTTTCTTTTGTTTTCATTATTCTTTTCACCTCTTATCATATGAAACTTTTATTTTAGATGGAATCGCAATTGCTTTCATGTCTTGTCTCAAGCTTTCCGTTTACTGGTTATGCTTACTTTCCAGAAAGGATCTCAAATTGCAAGTACAGAAATTGGTCCTTTTATCAGCACTGTGATTGTTGGACTATGTAGGTGGCTCAGTAATCAGACATCATATACATATTTGGTGTTATTAAGTTTCTGTATCTTACTTACCTTTCACACTATAATTTATGATAAGAATATCTTTTGACACATAAGGATAATATCCCCAATGATCACTTGACAAGTTCCTTCCGTAGGAGGCTATTTAATTGTATCCACCATTTTCTTTTTCAATAGTTTTTTTTTTTTTTTTCACTCTCTGTATAAAGGCTTTACTGTAGCCTGTATTACTTTCTCAGACATTCCTTTTCATGTTAGGCATCCTATATATATTGGATACTTTTTTCACTAAAAATCAGTATTTTAGGAGATGTTTAAGAATAAAACGTTACATTAAATTTTTTACTTCCTGTCAACTCAAAATTTAAGATGTCAGCTGTCATTACCGTAGGGCAGTGGCCCAGTACGTTGACAGATTTTTTGACCATTGAAATGCCCCCCAAAATATATGGACTAAGGATAAATAGAAATTTATTAAGGAAGAGCTTTCAGTAATTTATGTAAAATGCTAGCTCCACACAAGCCCCGAGAAACAGCAGGGAAGCTAATGCTCAAGACATATCTATTAACATTTTTACCATTGAAAAGCAATTTTTTCTTTCTTTTTTTAAGTTTAGTTTGATAAATATTATCAGTGAATTATTGCTTTACTTTAGGAATAGCACTCACTGCTCAAGGTTAAAAATAAACTCTAGGGGATACTAGTTCATTTTACTTTATTTTGAGCAGTGCGTAAACTCAGTTTCTGGCAACTAGAGGTATCCCAATAGTTTCACCAGGAGACAAGACAGGATTGATTTAGTTAAAGAAACTTGCCCCTTTCTCATTAGATTTAAAGATGATAATGGATTGACAAAAAGGAAAAAAAGTATATATATATATATTTATGTATGTATGTATGTCGACCCTTCTGTATAGGGTGTTCAAAGAGCAAAATATCACCCCCTTCCTCCCATGGACCTCATGAAGCCTCTTCTGAGGTCATATGATTTTGTTTCTG
Organism: Penaeus japonicus; assembly: GCA_017312705.2. Taxonomy (NCBI): domain Eukaryota; kingdom Metazoa; phylum Arthropoda; class Malacostraca; order Decapoda; family Penaeidae; genus Penaeus; species Penaeus japonicus. Next base: position 91,888 of record BOPN01001143.1, on the reverse strand, counting down.
ATTGATGCTTGGCCATTAGGCATGTCTGGGGTAAATCCTAAATGTAAAGGAACCAGTGTTCAGTGTGTGAAATGTAAATAAACATCACAGGGATATGTGTAGTTACACATCTGTCCCAAGAGTTCCCGCTATCTTCAGTTAGCATGCCTGTTGTAAGGGTCTTGGAGACTTCCATTACAGTTTACTACAACCAAAACAAAATATATAAAAGACATTTTGGATATGCTCTCAAGTTCCTGAAGATTATGCTTTACACAGCAGATTGAAGACAGCCAGACATCACTCAGAAGTAACCATAAATACCCCAGTGTGTCCTTCACATAACAAAGAAAAAAAAGACATGATAAAGGAGGAGTAACAAACACATTAAATATAATAGATCAAGAGTTGCCAGTTCAATGAGTATCCACTGCTTTTTTTTTGTGATAAACTGTAGTCTGTTTGTTTTTTCTCTATGCTCAAAGATTTACAGGTCTATTCATTTCTACAGGTTTCAATATCTATGACATTGAAAGTTAAAAATTAATTTGATTTTTTGAAGGGATGGTCAGTCTCCAGTTCTGATGTGTGCGTAAAGTATATGGTTCTCATGAAGGAGTTGCATAATTCACTGGTTTTTACTAACTGAGATTTCTTTTCCCTTTGGCAGCAAGGGGAAAAGGATCACTTCAAACTATTGAATTATCTACTTTCCCAGTGTGACCAACAAAGCCCCTTTTCCCTTTACTGTGAGTTTTGGGATATTGTTATACAAAGGGTGAGAGTGAGCAACGTCTACAGCTACTGACAGATCAGCTTTTGTGAATTATTTATACAATTACACCCATTCAGTAAGGCTCAATTTGTCATGTTTTTTTTCTATTGGATAATTGGGCTTTTTGAAGCTGTGTGTTCAAGTTGGCAATTGCTGATCTAGACTTTTGTAAGGGTAAATCCAGAAGGATTAATTATATTGAGTCAGACAGATGTTGGAGCCCAAGTCAGCACCCCTTCCCTCTTCCCCCTTACACCATTTAGTTGCTCCAACACCTGGCCTGCACTAAATCAGTTCCTCTTTGGATCACCCTCTGTCTCACTGCTGGCACCCGTCCCACCTTGGCCATCCAGGCATACAAATGTAGAACACCAGAAGACACTGAGAACCTGAAGTTACCAGAAAGTGATTAATAAAGATTTGATTGTAAAAAGCTTTTGAACCAATGAATTGAATCTACCAAACTATTGAACTTCCTTTTGCACCTTCAAAATTTCCCACACATGACACAAATCATACCTAAAACCTGGATGAAAAAAGACGTAACAGTACAGCAGTTTACTATGTTGTATTACCACTCTAAAGGTTAGCACTGTCTTCTGTTTGTGGTCTTAAACTTCACATCCAGGTGCCCTCATCACAGGTTAGTATACGCAGGGGTGTAGCTTTGTATCTAGAGTAGCATGGAGCAGTTTTGTACAAGAACTCAAAATAAGTTTTTAATAAAACTGATGGAAGTCTTTTATTAACCATTTGTAATTTATATAGATATATTTTTTGGTCCTTTTTAGATCAAGTTAATAAATAATTAGAATGAGGCATGGATCTTGATTTACTACCATGAGCTAGGTGAACTTTTTTATACCTGAAAAGGTTTTGACAGATACAAGGTAGTGCCTGTCTGCAAAAGTAAGGCTATTAGTATGTTTTAGGTCATTTGCCAAAACTTGAGTTTGCAGTAAGTAGTTTCAGTAAATGAAAGATACCCATAAAGAGTTATATACAATCCTCCAAAGTAGTAAGTGGAAACTATATTAACATTTTTAGTAATCAAATAGAATTTTGATGTTGCTCAGCAATAATAACCCACCTACAATGGGATGTATATTTGTCCAATGCCACTCTCACTGGCAAGATAACAAGCACCTTTCATAGCAATCACCCCCCTCCCCTATTCTACGGGCGATGAGAAGGGGCTTTTGAGTTGTTGTTTTTCGTATTTCTTTGACATCAATAAAAATGTACATATACAAATGCAACTACAATATCTATATATAAACATAAGTAAAACGTATATATGGGGAGAGAATGTGATTGAATGGAGTCCACCTTGAAGGAAATATTCTGATGGTGTGATTAAGTCATCCAGGATGAATGGGTTGACAGTGCTTTTTCTAAGTACTCGCCATTCAAATGAAGGCATGCTATTATAACTTTGAAAGAGTGTGATCAACTGAAGAAATGTCTGAAAGTAACTTCTATTATTTCATTATTAAATTGGTCAATATTTAGAGTTCCAGTGACATACCATGTAATTTTGAATATATTGGTCAAGAATTTATTATAAAAGGAAAGATATGAAATA
>BOPN01001143.1:84549-87049 GCA_017312705.2 Penaeus japonicus | reverse complement strand
TCAGAAACCAGGTCCAGATGCCCTCCAGGCGTATTTCTTTGAAAATGGGAAAATTCTGTGATTGAGTACACATTTTGTTATTGTTTGTGTGAAGTTTGTTTTTGTTTGATGAACTTTTTTTCATATCCATTTGTATTACCATCAGTTAAATATTAGTAATTTCACTTGCATATTCAGCCAAAGTTTCCCCATTAACCCTATCCCGACAGGCCCAGCGAGAAGTGGAAACCCCCTATACCGGGCCTATGCAATATTGCATTGGGAATGTCATATCGGCGCGTCACCTCGTCATCGGGCATTTAGCCATGTCACACGGCTGTGGTTAATCATCTGGAAGATTAAAGTCGGATATCAATTTGCTTTCACTACAGTATCCAGCTGATTTTTATTTCAAGCAGTAATTTAGTCTTTAATTTTGCCGCTCCAATATCGTGTCTATCCTCTGAACTGAGAAATGAAATCTGTAATTAGAATTCATTTTCTGTATTCTCCTCGGACTAAGTCACCATTTGATATCTGTTGGTGTACCATAGTAATATTTTTGTCATCCCAATAAATATCTTTTATTAATGCAAACAACATTTCTGTGTACACCACTTCATCCAATATCAGCAAACAGGGAAGATTAGTATTCAATTGAGGGAGAAAGAATCTTTATTATTGTATGGTCAAAGAATAGAGTAAATCGATGAATATGAGTCTCTAAGACAGAAAATAAATATATACAAAGCTGACACAAAAATAAGGGAAGACTTAAGGATAATAAATATTCACCTGAATATACGCATTTTAACCCATTCACGCCGGGGCAGTTCCGGCTTTGCGCGGTCGCAATACCGGGGTTCTCGAACGCATAAGCCTAACGCCTCGAGATTCTCGGGCGCACAAGCCGCAAGCCTCGGTTGCCCGCTCGCTCTACCCGAGCGCGCGGCTTCCCCTCATAGCGCATCCAGGGCGTCTGACGCGAAAACCACAATACGTGCTATCACGTCAACCGGCGTGAATGGGTTAATAACACTAATGACTTGTAAATAATATCAAGAAAAATACAGAAAATATAAATTATTCCGTAACAAATTGTCAAGCACATTTATCCGATAAACTTAAGGAATGAAACAGTTTCTCTGGGAATGAAAACAAGATTTAAATCCCTCTCAAATCCGTATTATATTAGTATTACAAATTATCCAAAGGTCGTCTTCTAAAGCCTACTATTAACACCCCTTTGTGGATGGCACATGACATGTTTATGATACTGAGACGGTGCTTTATTTTCTCATGCTTTATCCCAACTTGTGTTAATGAGTGATTTATATTTAAAAAGGCAGTCATGATGATAAATATGTAAGTGTGTGACTACGTATGTCAGTAGGCTTATCAAGGCAATTATCCCTACATTAATATTAAAACTGAAGTATAAACCCTGAAGCTAATTTCAAAAGGATGATTCTCGCACTCTCATTCCTTCAGTAATGCTTTTAATTTTCAAAAACTATTGGTGTAAAAAGCCCCTGAAGTAAACATATAGCACAATGTTATAATAATAATAATAATGATAATAAAAAAACTCAAATGGTTGTAAAACATCATAATACTAATAACGCAATATAAAATACAAAAAGATCATGCAAATATAATTTACCTAAGTAATAGGTATCCTATCTAACACTGCTCATTTTATGATCTGTATTTTCAAGAACATGGTCTTCTATGGCATTAGTAAATGAGATGATGTCTATCACTGAATACATCACAATCTTCATATGGAATCTGAAGGTTAAGACATGAAATGACTGATCAACTACAATACATAAATCTATGTTATTTTTATACACATAAAACTCCTAACTAGTAAGAAAAATCATGAGGAAGGCCCTATATACATGATAAGCAGAGCAAGGAAAAACAATATAAACACATCATTTTCCTACAACGAGCTAATTTTCCATTAAATAAGTGTTTACATAGCTATCTTCTTTTCAGTATGTTAATCCTGATTCGTGTCATGGTAAAGGGCTCATAATTTGGTCCGTTTGTATAAGGCAATGTAAGAAGCAACTTTATTTCTTTAACACCATATTTTAAGAAAATGCATCACATGGCAGAGTGTCATATTCACATGTTCAAACCCCCTCCCAAGACTGTCTTAGGGAACAGTACACAACAGGAACTCCTCATTACGACAGCTATTTGGTTCATAACTTTGAGTTACTCTAAAAAACTTCTGTTTCGTATTTCATTTGAATTTTACGAGGTATATTTACATTAGATTCTATAAAAATAAACATACAAAAATATAAACAAAATGAATGCTTTGGCATCAACAAAAACTGAGATACATTAGTTACTACAATTGTACCTTGAATTGCTTTTCATGCATATTTCATGCCTGTTTTCTAGGCATAAAGGAAATTATATTACATACAGGTACAAAACACTATCAAAATCATGCCATAATGCCTTACATTTCATATTTTCAAGGGCATAATGATGTCCTTGA
>BOPN01001143.1:62500-65000 GCA_017312705.2 Penaeus japonicus | reverse complement strand
TTTGTTTACACCAGCGTCTTTTTCTACGAGGATACGTTATGTTTAATTCTTCAAGTTCAATTGCAGTGTGATCATTACAAAACGAATAGACTCGATACGCTGTAGTTATTCGAGAAAAATGATGTCTATAAGTAATAATGTATTTTGCTGAAGAGATATTCGAAAAAAATGATGTCTATAAGTAATAATGTATTTTGCTGAAGAGATATTCGAAAAAAATGATGTCTATAAGTAATAATGTATTTTGCTGAAGAGATACTCGAAAAAAATGATGTCTATAAGTAATAATGTATTTTGCTGTAATAGATTTTACGACAACAATAATTCCTCGAGAGGCCTTTAGTGTTGCTCCTCAGGCATGGAGACTAATATTGTTCTGTCTCAGTGTATACTCTGATCTTCAGAAATATTCCTGGACTATAATTGTTTATTTAATGTTGGTAGTTTGTTAACTAAATGCAAAGGCTATGCTGGTAGGATAAGTTCGCCGGATAGAGTACATACTGTATTCTGTGCTTTGTTTTCCAGATATGTAAAATTGATATTTGACAGTCAAGTGAAGTTCAACCAAACTAAGTAGATTTTTCGATGTAACTCCTTAAATATTTTTCGGGCCTGTCAGTTACTGGAATTAAAATTATATTTCGGCTTCCAGTCTGTCCATCTTTTTGCATGAATGAGTATACCTGTACATAGCTTATTTACCCGTACAAAGGTTGTGGGTTGTTAACCTATTAGTGCGTGTTTGATGCCTGTTTACGTAAATGTTTGTCATTGTTTCTTTGCGAGATTACATTTCCTGGGTATTTTAAGAATCGTGCGTGTGTTTATTTTGAGTCGTCATAATCATCGTTGTTATTTTAGACATTGCCAGCCCTGTGTTTATCTGCGAACACTTGCCAGTGCGAGTGCGTTTGTCATTGTGAAAGTGTGCTTCCCTGTTGGTACATCTAATCATGGTGTAGTTGACTAAAGAAAAATAGGGGAAGCATAAAGAAAATATGTACGTATGCAGAAATTTTTGGGCATGCACATAAACGTACACGCACACACACTCGCGCGCACACACACACGCACGCACGCACACACGCACGCACACATACTCGCGCGCGCGCACACACACACACACACACACACACACACAATCACGCACGTACGTACGTGCCTACTTAAACGTATAAATATGTATTTTGTATGTATATGTATATATATGTATATATATTTATATATATATGTATATATATATGTATATGTATATGTATATGTATATATGTGTATATGTATATGTATATATATATAGATATAGATTCATACATTCATATATATGTATATATATATATATATATATATATATATATATATATATATATATATATATATACATATACACACACACATATATATATATATATATATATATATATATCCATGTATGATTTTTTTTTTCATTTGTGTATGAATGTATAATTCTGGAACGCAATGGCAATAGAGGGTTCAGAAGTATATATCCCGTGGCAGGTGTATCGACATGACTCAAAGTAGATGACCCTTGACTTTGGCAGGAAAAAAAAATATTTGTGTGAGTGTTTCCCACTTGGTACCACGTCTTGAACCGGATCTGAAAACTTATCACATTTCATGCAGTGCATTTGAGGTAACTGAAAGAAAAAGGAAAGAGTTTGTTAATCAGTAGTTAGTGCGGGCTTGTATGTTTATTGTTTTTTTTTTTTTTTTTTTTTTACTGATATCTCACGAAATGAAAGTACTTTAACTCAGGTAATACTTACCTGCATTGGTATTAAAGTTCAAAGAAAATATGAAAACAAATTGGGAAAGGGAAGAGTAGGGGAACGGTGGAGACGAGGATAGAGAGACAGACAAACACACCAAGAGATTAAAAGTTCGAGATACAAAGAGATCTAGAGAGTTAAATAACAAATGTGTTATGGAGAGGAAAATGGGCCTCTTGATGAAGGAAGAGCAAGAAGAACGTGGTGTACTTGTTTCCATGCATGCACACCTGGTTGAGAAATAAGAGAGGGAGACATACAGAGATAGATACATAAGCAGACAAAGTTGAGAAATAAGAGAGGGAGACATACAGAGATAGATACATAAGCAGACAAAGAGAGAAAGAGGAAGAAAGAAAGAGGGAGGGAGGAAAGGAGAGAAAGAATCAGAGACAGAGACAGACAAAGAGAGAGAGAGAGAGAGAGAAATCTTGAAATCTTAATATGGTAGGAAATAAAAACGGTTATGAATATGGAGATGAATTTCGAATATTTTTATGGTGACAATTATATCATCTGTTCACATCATCATTATAAGTAATGTTATGATTTTGCTATTATTACCACTATTATTGTGATTATATATTTATGTATATATATATATATAATATATATATGTATTATATATATAGAGAGAGAGGTAGATAGATAGATAGATAGATAGATAGATAGATAGATAGATAGATGATAGATTGAGTTCAGTCCAAATT
>BOPN01001143.1:47500-52500 GCA_017312705.2 Penaeus japonicus | reverse complement strand
AGGTATTAAGTGCAACCTGAAGGCATTATCAAATATTCTTTAAAGACTAGCAGTTCTAAAATTACAAATATTGGTCTAGGCTTGTGTTTTTAAGACGAACAATCCACGAATCGAAGACGAAGCCGCGGCTGAGGAGAGCGTTGGGATGCGGGGTTGGACGGCGTTATGGACATTCACGCACCTGAATTTAGAGCCTGTGACGTCATGAATTGGTTCACTACGTGGATACGAGAGATATATGTGTGTTTTTAAAAATTATTGTGTGATATGTTTATTTGCATTTATTTTTTCTTTATTTACCTTGGCCATTACTTACCTGCGCTACTAACAGCAAATCCATATTTCAAAAATAATGGTAATAAATGATTTTTGCCTCTCTCTCTCTCTCTCTCTCTCTCTCTCTCTAACCTCGATATCTTTCCCAAAATAACTCCACTGAAATGGGAACATGAATTCCGAGGGGAAACAAGATTCTCCTAAACCCAGATCGAGGTTCTAATTAATCATCGCGTGAACGAATTTTGTTTTGAGGCTGCATTTCCTCGGCATCCAAAACGGCCTTGGAAACTAACCTTAATAGCCTTCATCCGGTGACGGAAACTTCCTTTTTTTTCTCTCTCTTTTTTTTTTTTTGCTTCTTCTGCCCTTTTGTCGTCTTCTTTCTTCTTCCTCTTCTTCTGCTTCTTTTTCTCCTCCTCCTCTTCTTCTTTTTTCCGTCTTCCAATTATTCTAATTATTGTTGTTGTTATTATTATTATTATTATCATCATCATCATCATCATCATCATCATCATCATCATCATCATCATTAATTTGATCATCATCATTAATTGTTATAATCATTATTATTATTGTTAGTAGTAGTAGTAGTAGTAATTGTTGTAATAGCAGCACCAGTTGTTTCTATTAAACTCCTTATGGATCGGGTTGTCCCAAATCAATGATTATGACGTCATGTAAGCGTTTAAAAAAAATGGCGTTTAAAAAAAATGGCCAAAGCGATAAGGATATTCGTCCGGCGAAACTTATAGTAATAACTTGCAGACTCCAAATAGCAAGCCTTGTTATGTAGCTCTCAGTCACAATATTATTTTGTCGAATTAAACGACAGATTTTCTCACGCATCTCGGTTCGCATGTAGGAATGAGATACGAACCATAATGATAATGCACTTATCGATGGTGGAAGCCTGAAATTGTCTGCTTTGAGTTGACTGTGTTTACCGGAGTTGTTTATTTGATTTATTGTGTCTCTGGCATTGTTATCAGCGCTGTTTTTTGAGGCATTATTGTTTTGTTTTTTTATGGTATTAGTAGTAGTGTTTTTGTGTGTTTTTTTATATTATTATTGTGGTTGTTATAATTTTTATTATTGTTATTGTTATTATTGATATTAGTTTTCCACATTTTTATTGTAAGATGTACTTTGTTATATATATGTATATATATATATATGTATATATATATATATATATGTATATATATATATTTTTTTTTTTTTCCCCATTATTCTAGTTAATAAAGCTGTTTTTTCCTTGTTTGCTTAATTACTTTTTGTATGATGAGAAAATACTGCGTTGCCTCAGTCCTAACATACAACCAAAAGCGGTTAAGTAAACCAGAAAATCCTACCGGCTTTAGCTGCTTGTTATTGCGCCAAGAAACAGATGACGCGCGGCTGCCACGTCACCCGATAGAGAAACTCGAGGTGATAATTTGGCTTATTGGCAGTCAAGGCGGAATTGCAAGATGCCGGACGAGTTTTAGCTTTGGTGTCTCTGTCCTTCTGGCTTTTATTTTTTATTTTTTTATGTAATTATTGATTTATTTATTATTATTATTATTATTACTATTATTATTATTATTTATTGTATATACTTTTTTATTTTTTGTTTTTTATTTTTTATTTTTTATTTTTTATTTATTTAGTTATTTTTTTTCCCTCCGGTCACTTCTTCCGCCTGCTTTTCTCTTCTCTTCGGCAGTTTGATCTTTCTCTTGTTCTTTTCTCTCTCGTCTTTACTTTTGTAAATCTTCTCTCCCTCTTTCCCTCTTTCCATTCTCTCCAATTGTCCTCTCCCTCCCTCCACCCTCCCTTCCTCCTTCTTCCTCCCTCCCTCTCTCCTCCCTTTCTCCTTCCTCCTTTCTCCTTCCTCCTTCCTCCTTCACTCCTCTCACCTCTATTTGTCTTTTCCTCTCTTCCCTTCCTCCCTCCCTCCTTCCCTAGCTCCTCCCTCCTCTCTCCCTCCTTCCCTAGTTCCTCTCCCCTCCCTCCCTCTTTCCCTCCCTTCTTCCCTCCCTTCTTCCCTTCTCATCTCTTCCCCTTTTCCCTTCCTCATTCCTTCTATCCCTCTGTCCTCTCTCCTTCCCTCCTTCCTTCCTTTCCTCACTCTCCCCCTCCATCCCTCCTCATCTCTTACCCTCCCTCCCTCCCTCCCTCCCTCCATCTCTCCTTCCCTCCCTCCCTCCTTCCTTCCCTCCCCCTCCTCATCTCTTCCCCGCTTCCCTTCCTCCCTCCCTCTCCTCTTCCCTCCTTCCTCTCCTCTTCCCCTCTTCCTTCCTTCCCTCCTCATCTCTTCCCCTCTTCCCTACCTCCTACTGTCCTCTTTCCCTCCCTCTTCTTCCCCACTCTTCCCCTCCCCTCCCCTCCCCTTCCCCTTCCCCTCCTTATCTCTTCCCTTCTTCCCTCACTCCCTCCTCATCCCTTCCCCTCTTCCCTTCCTTCCTTCTTCCCTTACTCTGCCCTTCCTCTCTCCATTTCTCCTTCCCTCCCTCTCTACCTCCCTCCCCTCCTCATCTTTGCCCCTCTTCCCTCACTCCCTCCCTCTCTCCCTCTCTCTCTCCCTCCCTCCCTCTCTCCCCCCCTCCCTCCCTCCCTCCTTCCTCCCTCCCTCTCTCCCTCTCTCCCTCCCTCCCTCCCTCCCTCTCTTCCTCCCTCCCTCCCTCCCTCCCTCTCTTCCTCTCTTCCTTCCTCCCTCCCTCCCTCCACTCTCCTCTTACTCCCTCCCTCTCTTCCTCTCTTCCTTCCTCCCTCTCTTCCTCTCTTCCTTCCTCCCTCTCTTCCTCTCTTCCTTCCTCCCTCTCTTCCTCTCTTCCTCCCTCCCTCCCTCCCTCCCTCCCTCCCTCCCTCCTCTCCCTCCCTCCCTCCCTCCCTCCCTCCCTCCCTCCCTCCCTCTCTCCCTCTCTCTCTCCCTCCCTCTCTCCCTCCCTCCCTCCCTCCCTCCCTCCCTCCCTCCCTCCCTCCCTCTCTTCCTCCCTCCCTCCCTCCCTCCCTCCCTCCCTCCCTCCCTCCCTCCCTCCCTCCCTTTCTCTTCACTCCCTCTCTCTTCCTCTCTCTTCCTTCCTCCCTCCCTCCCTCTCCCCCTCCCTCCCTCCCTCCCCCTCTCCCCTCCCTCCCTTTCTTCCTTCCTCCCTCTCTCCCCTCCCTCCCTCCCCTCCCTCCCTCCCTCCCTCCCCCCTTCCTTCCTCCCTCTCTCTCCCTCCCTCCCTCCCTCCCTCCCTCCCTCCCTCCCTTCCTTCCTCCCTCCCTCCCTCCCTCCCTCCCTCCCTCCCTCTCTTCCTTCCTCCCTCCCTCCTCATCTCTTCCCTTTCCCTCCCTCCCTCCCTCTCTTCTTCCTCCCTCCCTCCCTCTCTTCCTCCCTCTCTTCCTCTCTCCCTTCCTCCATGGCTGTGGAGTCGGCGCCAGAATCAATCATTGGGTTAGAGGAGTCTGAGTTGGTAAGAAATGTACCAACTCTGACTAAGAGTAATTGTCAGTTGAAATGTTTCGAGAACTCCAGTTTCATGGATGCTACTGGGACTTATCTATTCTTTTAATGATTAAGATTAAGTAATGAAATGCTTTGTGTGTCGTGAACTTCAATCCGCCATCCATCCATCCATCCATCCACACACCCACACGTCCCACAGTGTTGCGTTTATCCCTACCCCGCTCCCTCTCTTTATCCATCCATCCATCCATCCATCCCCGTACTTATCTCATTCCATCAAAGCTTCCTTCTTTTGCTTAGCGGTCTTCCCTCCTTCGCCCTCTTCTCTCACGTTCTCATCCCCCACTCCCTCAATCCCTCAATCCCTCATTCCCTCATTCCCTCATTCCCTCATTCCCTTACGCAAAGTGTCGAGTAATTCATTTTCGTGAACGCCTTGAAGCCGCAGCACGTAGCTATGAAGTAGGGGACTCTTAGCCGAGCCGAGATCTTACGCAACTTCTACAGTATCTCGTGTTAAAGTGGTTCTGTTTTTGTTTTTTTATTACATAGCGTGTGTGCTTTTGTTTTTTGTTTGTTTGTTTGTTCGTTTTCGCTATGTTCCGTTATGTTGGTATTGTCTGTGTTTGTGTTATTTGGTTTAAATGATTATGATAATGTTGAGGTTGATTAATGATTAGGATCAAGAAATCATGATGATTGTCATTATAAGTATCATTATCATTTTTTTTTTTTTTGTGGATATAATTCTCTGCCATGGACGCGGCTTTCAGGCTATGTCAGGTCGTGTCCTACCATCCCCCAAGCAACGAACTCCCCGACCCTTGACCTATCCTCTTGACTAGGCCAAGGTCCTCTTCATCGCTACTTTACCCTCCACCCCAGCCTCCCTACACACTCTTTCACCCCGTCTTTACCCGCTTGACCTCCGACCTCTTTTACTAGAATCATCTCTCTCTCTCTCTCTCTCTCTCTCTCTCTCTCTCTCTCTCTCTCTCTCTCTCTCTCTCTCTCTCTCTCTCTCTCTCTCTCTCTCTCTCTCTCTCTCTCTCTCTCTTTCTCTCTCTCTCTTTCTCTCTCTCTCTCTTTCTCTTTCTATTTTCCTTTACCTCTCTCTATCTTTCTCTCTTTCACTCTTTCTCTCTCTCTCTCTTTCTCTCCCTTCTTCTTCTTCTTCTCTCTCTCTCTCTCTCCCTCTCCCTCTCTCTCTCTCCCTCCCTCCCTCCACCTCCCACTCCCTACCTCTTCCAAACTCTCGTGTTTTTTCCCTCCTCCCCCCCTCCCACCCCTT
>BOPN01001143.1:37500-42500 GCA_017312705.2 Penaeus japonicus | reverse complement strand
ATGGCTCTTGGAATGTTTTTGATGTTTTGAAGAATGTTGTGTTCACGGTACTTATGCGTAGTTAAAGAAGTATTAGGTATTTCTTCAGGTTTCATGTGGTAGGAGATGAATATGTTTTTTATTTTGAGGAGGGAAGGTTGGTAGGATGAACAAAATTATATTTCATGGAAGATTTTTCATTGTATCTCAGTAGCAGACTATATTATTGTCCACAGAGTAAAGATTTTATAAATAGAAATAATGTAAAAAGCATAGGTTACTCACTTTTTTTTACGATTTTAGATTTCATTCACAATATTCAAATGCTTGACTGATGTACATATCCATCTCTGCTAAATAGATTGTAATTTTTAAGGATTATTTGCCCAAACATTTTCTTTTGTTTGATTATTCTTAACCATACAATTTCAGTCCCCCTCTTGTGACACAGGTTTATTTCTTTTCATATTTTCTGATTTTTTTTAGAAATTTGACTTTGTATATTCTTTGATGTTATTGAATAATTGATTTTTATATGCCAAATGTTAAATGCTTAACTTTGTAGGATATCCAAGTCTTAAACTTCTAAGTTTGTTCAGTCAGAAGCTAATACAGATATACTGTACTCTTTTCTTTACCCCTAACACTGGCACTCCTTTGCAGATTCACCCTATCACTCGCCTGTTCACAGCCACCCTCATCATGCAACTTGCAGGCCTTCTGTTTGATACTTTGCACCTGCTAGTGTTTTCCTTTGATGGGGAAGGCAGTGAAGGTGTAAATATTGTGGGTGACCTCTTCAACATTTTAGCACAGGTATGATTTCTGTTTTCTTTTGGGGTAATTGAATGTTGCTGTTTCTTATGTGGAAATTACTAGGAAGTTCAAAGCTTAACAGAATTGATTTGCCATTATTACGGGTCATTATATAGAAAAAATACATTTATTAATTTAAGACATCCATTTATAAATTTAATGATATATTGTGTCAAGAGTTTGAGGGTGACGTCAATTTTTTTTTCGTCTTCAAGGTAATGATTATAGATATTTTAAATTTGCTAGGGAAGATTAGTATAATGAGTAGAGACTTACACACGATATCTCAAAAAACACTGGTATTCGTATTTGAAATTTGACTGCAAATTCCTCATGGTCTTTATATGGATAAACCATACAATATTTTGGATATATTATTTCCAGATTTAACTGTTTGTTTATTTATTTAATGAACGAAAAGATGATATTCAGTTCTCGATCTTGAAAGTTGCTTAGATTCTGTCTTATCAACCCATTGCCGATGGGGCGCCTAACAATTAGTTGTTAAGGCGGGTGGTCTACAACACTAGCGGCACCAGCTAAAAATTAGAGGGACAGGGAAAGGGTTTTCTCCACCCTCCGGGTAGCGTAGACTAGTCCAAACAAAATTTTTCCATAAGTTCATCATTAAATGCGAGTTTAGGCTGACTTTGGAACCCTGTAGCTTTAGAGCTAGCACTGTTACAGCCATAATACTTCGTGACTGTGTGCGCGCCTCAACTGTGAGCAGATCCCGATTTTGCGTCATGTACATATTGACACCTGTCTCTTAGGCCTAATCGGTGCCGACATGTATGTCATGACACCTGTACGCAATGGGTTTTGTTTTATTGATTTAATGACAGACATCCTTTTTCATTTTCATAAAATATAACCTCTTTCATTTTCAAAACAGCATTGTATATATTTTCTACTTTTTAAAGAAGATGATATTGTCTATAATGCCTCTTTATGTTTACAGTGAATATAAATATGATAAAAGCATCACTTTCTGTGGAAATTTTGTTGTTTTTTATTGATGGTTTCCTTGTGTAATATATTTTGTTGTTTTTTATTGATGGTTTCCATGTGTAATATATTTTGTTGTTTTTTATTGATGGTTTCCATGTGTAATATATTTTGTTGTTTTTTATTGATGGTTTCCATGTGTAATATATTAATTAATAGCTGATAATACAGGAACCCCCCCCACACATACACACGTATCTCATAGTTGAAAAAATACTGAATAAACTTGACTTTCTATCTTTCTTTTTCAGTCATTGTTTATGATGCTGCTCCTGTTGCTGGCAAAAGGCTGGGCTATTACACGCATGATGTTGACCCAGCGTCTCCTCTTGTTCTCTCTCTGGGGACTCTACTCCATCCTGATACTGACACTTTACTTTTGGAATATGGTGAGCATTTCTTTGGGCTTAACCTGAATAAATTGAGGTTGTGCATTTCACATTATTGTTATTATTATGTTGTTGTTTTCCCTTTCTTCTTTGTGTTGCTTTATTTTTCTTTCTGTTTATCTGCCTGTCATTTTATTTTATTAACGCTTTGTATTTTCATTTATATCTGTCAAACTTTTTTCAGATGGAAGTGGATGTGATAGAAGACATAGATGAGTACCAGACATGGCCAGGGTGGTTAACCTTAGCCTTGCGAGTGCTGATAATGATATGGTTCCTTGTTGAACTTCGCAACACAATGACCTACGAGCATAATTCCAACAAGCTCCATTTCTTCTTGCATTTTGGGGCTGCTTCCCTTGTCTGGTTTATTTACTTACCAGTTGTGGCTCTGATTGCTCTACAGGTATCCCCACTTTGGAGATACAAACTCTTGTTAGGTAAGTTTGCTTCCAGAATCATTAAATGTAGTATTTCAGAGTCCGTTAGAACCTTGGGTGTATCAAATTCATAGGATAAGGCTTCAAATCTGAAGTAGGCAGAAAAAAATTGCATGTGGACTATTTTACTCCTGTGTATTAGAAGGGGTTATCATACTAGGCTGATCTATATATATCAAGGCATGAACTAAAACTGTAATATACATATTTATATATTAATGTGTGTGTGTATTTATATATAGAGAGAGATATATATAGATATAGATATATATGAATACAATGTATATAATAAATATATATATATATAATGTAGATATATATATAACTGCAAGACTGCAAAGTTTATCATGTTTAATTCTCAAAAGGTTTCTATTCTTCCATTTGTATGCCAATTCCAACAGTTTATTTATCTGATTTTGATCTTATAAAATTGACCTTTCTGTTTCTAGTGTTGTTACAATTATTTATCCTCTTTATATATTCACACAGGTTTCACATACTCAGCTGATTTACTAGCCCACTCATTCATGACTTATATGTTGTGGCCTGAGCGATCAGAGCAGTATCTTCTCCTCGCGCATGAAGCAGACCTCTCAGATGAGCTGGACGAGTTCAATGAAGCACCACACATCATCAACCACTCAGACTCAGCTCTCCTCACCCCCATGTTTGACTATGACACTGAACCACTGAAGATCAACACCTGAGATCCAGACAGAACACATGGTGCCAAAGTAACTTGTATAGTGTTACATTTGCCAGTAGAATAGAGATATTTTTTAGCTATGTCTTCTGAAATGATCCTGCCTTACAGGCAGATGTTTAGCGGTAAGATATATAGTTGAATTCCTTTATTCACAGAGGAAATGTTGCACACCACCTAGCCACCTTACAGTCAGAAGAGTATACTTTTGTTGTTTCTTATCCCTTTACTTCATTTTTTGTACAGATCCACAAGGCATTTGTCTATTGTGCACTGGTTGTAATGTACAGTATTTACTGTAGACCAAAGAAATTTAGAAGACATCTCTAAGAGAGTGATTTTTTTCATCAAAGAAACAAAAATATATATAAATATGTAGATCTATGAAGCCATATATTTTAGGTTGTTTAAGACCAGTATGTGTATATTTGTTTGTGCAAGGTCCCTCCACATTTACCATGAATGAAAGAAGAACTAAATATTGCAGTGCTAAGGTACCATATTTATTTCAGTTTATGAATATTCATAAAGCATCTACCTATGTGGGTGATGATATGATTTGTGATATTTGCTCATATAAGGAAACATTATCATTATAAGAGTTTTCTGTTATGTTGAATGAACAGAGATTTATAGGCTGGTTCTCTATTTTTTTCAAAAAAAGGTACTTATAATTCAGAAACTTTTTATTTATTTGTCTTTAAGATTGTCTTGTATATCACATGTATAGTGTTTAGTATCAAATTTTACAAGAACATGAAATTAATTCGATTTTGTTAGGCAGCAGAGTCCTCTTTTCATTTCTTTCCCTCTTCATAATTAGAAAGGGTAGAAACAAACCATGTTATTTGATATTCTCTTCTAAAGATTTGTATTTATAATGAAATTTCCTGTTCACTTTGTAATGAATTTATTTAAATATTGGTTGATTATTTATTATGTGGTTGTGATTGAGTATTGTTGCACCTAATTCAGTCTGTTGTGTAAGTGGTTGAGTTTTTTCATCCAGGTCACCAGCTTTTAGGATAGGAATCTCAAGGTTGCTGATATGTTTGCATTTGGTTGTATGTATGTATCAATCAGCAATTAAAATAGCATTTATTCTGCTTAACAATTCAGTAAGATACCATTATTCATTCCAATTACACTAGTAAACTTTAGATAGCTCTTTATTTTGCTATTAATCTTCTGAATATATTTGCTTGACATTAAATAAATGCCCTTCAGTTAATTAAAATAACATACCCCGTATCCATCCATAACATCTCATTTAATATGTGAATGATTTTAAAGTAGAATATGTGGCAGACTTGCATATCTGATTATATAGTAAGATACCCTAGTGGCTTAAAAGAAATTGAGATTTTTATAAGCAGCTATAATATCACTGAATAACAATACTAACTGAACATAATCTACATTGGAAGATTATAAGGAAATAAGGCATTGTAAAGTTTATAATCAAGATCAAACATTCACTTTAAACTTCAAGTGTTACTAAAATTTTCAAAAAAAAACTAAAACTTTGTGTTACTAAAAACAATATGTATATATAACCACTTTTCCTAGTTAACTGGTAAGAGTTTATTTTTTGTGTACTCATCTTGATGATCATGCATCTCTTCTGCAAGCAAAGAGGTACTTTATTTTATATGGATTTTAGGT
>BOPN01001143.1:0-2500 GCA_017312705.2 Penaeus japonicus | reverse complement strand
CTTGGAGTACTTACCTGTTCGTATTTTTGTCTCTTCGAGGTAGTGCTGTTTCGCAACCAAAACATAAAATTGCTCTTAAACTCTTATAATTACTTCCCGACGGAATAATTAACTCCTAATTACCGGACCATGACTTGCGTGATCGTATCTAGTGTCGCAATGCCATCCCAGGCAAGGGTGTGTCACTCATCGCCAGTAAGCGTGTCAAAGGGTACATGATCGCACGAGAAAACATTTCGAAACGCTTGCAAATCCTATCATAGCAGCATTTCCGAACAACAACAACAACAACAAAGGCACACCAGATATCGCACACATTCCGAAAGCTCATAAGAGATCCATACTTATAACACCCAAGCACAAGACACAGGATATGCACGTCAGAAGCACATCAAACATCATTCTAAGTACATACGAGGAGCCATAAGAACGAATAATGACAATGTGACCACAGAACACTCAGTGTGAAGATGTGTATGACAAGGGTGCAACATGTCACGGCTTCGCTCGCTAGTTTGCCGGTGTCAAGCATGCAATAAAGGTGACATTATGCTGTGGTAATGCAGTCAACGGAAGTAAGTGACGTATTTAACTCACTCGACAGACAGCTTAATTGACATCGCTTAGTGCTTAAAGGGGTTAGGATTAGCGTCGGAGGAAATCCACGTGAGGTAGAAATCCCGCAGAACTGCCAATTGGATAGCACTAAGTAATAACCGATTTCTAGAAGAAGAAGTAAAAAGATGTACGAGATAATGTGAGACTACGGACATAAAAGTATGTGGATGATGGTGACACAGCGGAGGTCGTGACGTAAATGCCAGTGACGTCAGAGAGAGAGAGAAAAAAAAAAAAGGAAATGGAAATGGATCGTATGACGCAAGGGAACATTATCCATTTTTATCTGTGAAAATATCAAAGGTATGAAAGATCTCAATACAACTAGAACCTCGTGTAAGAACAAATATATGGGCGCTTTTTATCACTTTCCACTGCTTCTGTTATTGACAAGAATCATATTAAACTATGGTTTATGTTTCACATACACACACACACACACACACACACACACACACACACACACACACACACACACACACACACACACACACACACACACACACACACACACACACACACACACAAACACAAACACAAACAAGAAACATATGCAAATGGTGCAAATAAGTCGTGTTACACCTTCACAGACATGCGTGAACCTGTTTAAATCTCCAGCATAGCTTCTGAACCTTCTAACTCGATCGTCTGCTCAATCCTTACTGCTATTCGTCTTAAACTCTGCAGTCTAGCTTCGTAACTAGTTGCTATTTGATAAATCGGATTTTGATCCCTGGCGCTTTTCCGATTCGCATTATATTAATGTAACTATATCTAAGATTTTTTTTTTCTGTGAGAGCATGATGTAGAGAGAGAGGAAGTGTGGGGTGATGTAAGCAAAATGAGAGTGAGACGGAGAGGGAGAGAGGGAAAAGGAGAGGGAAAGGAAAAGGGAGAGGGAAAGAGAGAGGGGGAGGGAGAGGGAGAGGGAAAGTGAGAGGGAGAGGGAGAGGGAGAGGGAGAGAGAGAGAGAGAGGGAGAGGGAGAGGGAGAGGGAGAGGGAGAGGGAGAGGGAAAGGGAGAGGGAGAGAGAGAGGGAGAGGGAGAGGGAGAGAGAGAGGGACAGGGACAAGGAGGGAGGGAGGAAGGATGAGAGAGAGAGATGGAGAGAGAGAGGAGGTAGGGTGAGAGAGAGAGGGAGGGAGAGGGAGAGATAGAGAGAGGGAGAGGGAGAGAGAGAGAGAGAGAGAGAGAGAGAGAGAGAGAGAGAGAGAGAGAGAGAGAGAGAGAGAGAGAGAGAGAGAGAGAGAGAAAGGGGGGCGGGGAGAGGAATAGGGAAAGGGACAAGGAAGGAGAGAGAGGGGAGGGGAGGGGAGATAAACCAGAAGTGAATAGCCTTATCATTATGGCTGTGGAGATACAATATACTACAACTACTTCCAGACACACGCAAGATAACACACACACACGCACACACACACACACAATTACGTACAGACATCACAACACACACACAGAGGAATCGTAAAAATATATATATATATATTTCATGGAAAATAAAACTTTATGTGATTAGAATGCAGTAAACTGGTGAAACCACTTCGATAATTAAAAATATTGCGTGAAAAGGCTAGAATTTACGTAATTGTTCCCTTGTGGATCTGTGGGAAGATTATTACAAAATCTTTTAATTACTCTTTCTCTCTGTTTCGTCTTTATTAAGTACTGTTCATCTATCTGTCTATCCTTTTGTCTGTGTATATTCGCATATACGTATGTGTGTCTGTTTGTGTGTGTGTGTTTGTGTGTGTTTGTGTGTGTGTGCATGATTTTTGCATATAGGCGTATATATATATATCCATGTATATATATGTATACATGGATATAAATATACATACATACATATATATATATATATATATATATATATATATATAGATAG
>BOPN01001142.1:338384-341539 GCA_017312705.2 Penaeus japonicus | reverse complement strand
CCCCCCTACAATGCTTGACCTGACCTCACGTCCCTTCTCCTTATGGCTGTCACCTCACTTGACCCCCCCGTCAGGTCGTGGCAGGAGCGGCGGGGCTAAATCACGTCGTTATTGCTACCCTCTCCCCTCCCCCCTCCCCCATCCTCATTCCTTCCCTTCCTTCCTCACATACTCGCGGGCGGGCGGGGCGGAGGGGAGAGGGGGGGTGCGAGGAGGAGGGGAGGGGAGGGGGGGAGTGCGAGGAGATGGGGAGGTGAGGGGGGTCAGGGTAGGTAGGTAGGCTTTAGGAAGGTGAGGTAAATGGGTCATTATTGAATTAGCCCAAACACCAATCCCTGCTAACTATGGAAGGCTCTCCATGGGGCAGTTGCCGGCCAGCATCATGTGCGCTCACACACGCACGCACTCTCTTACTCTCTCTCTCTCTTACTCTCTCTCTCTCTCTCTCTCTCTCTCTCTCTCTCTCTCTCTCTCTCTCCCCCCCCCCCTCCCCCTCCCTCCCTCCCTCCCTCCCTCCCTCCCTCCCTCCCTCTCTCCTCCCCTCCCCCTCCCTCTCCCTCTCTCCCTCTCCCTCTCCCTCTCTATCCCCTCTCTTTCTCCCTTTCCTCTCCTTCTCTCTCCCTATCTCTCTATCTATCTATCTATCTGCCTATCAACGATCTATCACTCACCCACTCACTCACTCACTCACTCACTCACACACGGAACCATAAAAGGCAACCCGGCAACCACAAACGACCGCTGCATCTCTCCATATGATGCGAAAGTGGCGCACGCAGCATCCCTCTTGCTGGGCATATAAGGAGCAAGGAGACGAGAGAAAGAGAGAAAGAGCGAAAGAGCAAGGAGACGAGAGAAAGAGAGAGAGAAAGCTACGATAGAACAACACGGGCATTCGTGCGTTGGCTGAGCTTGTGTGTGTGTTTGTGTGTGTGTGTGTGTTTAACCCGCGGTTCAAGGGTTGCGAGAGGGAGAGAGAGAGAGTGACACACACACACACACACACATATATATATATATATATATATATATATATATATATATATATGTATATGTATATATGTGTGTGTGTGTGTGTGTGTGTGTGTGTGTGTGTGTGTTTGTGTGTGTTTATATATAGAGAGAGGGGGAATAGAGAGAGAGAAAGAGAGAGTAGGTAGTACTGTGTACCCACATACCGAAACTCACCCACTTGTACACATACCCACACCAAGTTAGCATACCATAACATATACTTGACTGCACTCAGAAAGGGTAGAGAAGTCACGTGACCTTAATTAAGCAGGAATATTCCGATATTCCAATAAAGAGGAATACTTTCAGTGTGTCCCTAAGTGCATGCGTTTAATTGTGAATGTGTTTTTTTTGCTTTCGTGTGTATGAGTAAGTGTATTTGCTTTCTTGCATCTTTTTAAGTGTTTGGTCAAATGTTTGTGTGTGTTTTCTACCATAGGTTTATACACATAAGCGTGCGCGTATATATATACCTGCATTTTTTTTTTTTTTTTTTTTTTTTTTTTTTTTTTTTTTTTTTTTTTTTTTTTTTTTTTTTTTTTTTTTTTTGTGTGTGTGTGTGTGTGTGTGTGTGTGTGTGTGTGTGTGTCGGGAAAAGATTGCTTGGCGTCCCATCATTCATTTGTTTTTTATTTATTTATAAGGGAAAGATAGACGTGGATATATATATCTCTTGTGCGATTATTTCCTGGATGAATCACGAGCGATTTCCATTGGGTGGCTGGACACTTGAATTTATTGAAGGAAAATAAGGATTTCTGGACCACTTGAGTTGTTTTCGCTCTAGACTGTAGGAATTAAATAAATCTTTATGTTTTTTCATCTTTTTTCTCTCCAACACTCCTTCAAGAACAGTATCATCAAACGATAAAAACCTAATTCCCATATCATCTAGAAAAAAAATCTGTAAATAACACGAAGTCAATCAATAGACGAGAATATTCAAGAAAATTCAAGGGGAAAAAAATCTTCATTCGAATGTCTATCTCCACGTGTGTGTGTGTGTGTGTGTCTGTATGTGTCAGTGTGTGTGTGTGTGTGTCTGTATGTGTGTGTGTGTGTGTGTGTGTGTCAGTATGTGTCAGTCAGTGTGTGTGTGTGTCTGTATGTGTCAGTGTGTGTGTGTGTGTCTGTATGTGTCAGTGTGTGTGTGTGTGTCTGTATGTGTCAGTGTGTGTGTGTGTGTGTGTGTAAGTGTGTTAGTATGTGTATGTGTGTGTTGGGTTTGCATAATGCTTTGCACACGTCGCTCACTCGCTCCCTGGGCCCAACTTGCAACTCCCTCGGTCGTCGTCGCCTTGATGAATCGAGGCACTTCTTTCTCTTTTTGCCTCTGTCTCTGTATCTCTCCGTCTTTCTCTCTTCTCTCGCTTTCGTTTCTTTTCTTGCTCTCTCTTTTCTCTTGTTCTCTCTTTCTTTTCTTACTCTTTCTTTCTTTCTTTCTTTTCTTGTTTTCTCTTCTGATATTCTCTCTTTAGCTCTTCTCTTTCACTGATCTCTCTCTTCTCTTATTCTCTCTATCGCTCTTCTATCTCACTTCTTTTTCTCTCTTTTCTCTCTTTCTCTATGCCATAAGCCTCAGCCTCTCCAAATCAGCATTACAGTTAACGATATTCTTGTATTTAAAGATGGGAGAGAGAGAGAGAGAGAAAGAGATATAGATAGATTGATAGATAGATAGATAGATATAGATAGAGAGATAGAGAAAGAGAGAGAGAGTGAGAGAGAGAGAGAGACGAATTCCACTAAAATCCCTTCAGAATTGAATTAGCACCGGTTAATCATGCCACTCATTTCATTCTGATTTATGTCTGAGAATCACCGAGAGAAATTCAGCGCTAGAAGGAATTGTAGCTGATAAGGCCTCTTCCTCCCCCCCCCTCCCCTCCCCTCCCCTCCCCTCCCGTCTCCTCCCCTCCCCACCTCCTCCTTCCTCCTCTCCTTCCATCTCCCCCTTCCTCTTTGTCTTTCCCCCTTCCCTCCTGTCCTTCCCCTACCCCTCTCACTCCCCCTTCCCCTTCCCCCTCTCCTCCCCCCTCCTCCCTCTCCTTCTACCTCCTCCCCCCTTCCCCCTCTCCTTCCCCCTTCCCTCTTCCCTTCCCCCTCTCCTCCCCCCTCCTCCCTCTCCTTCTATCTCCCCC
>BOPN01001142.1:310884-320884 GCA_017312705.2 Penaeus japonicus | reverse complement strand
GTGAATATGCAACAGCAAGCAGCATGTTGCACTGTATTCATTAGCATTTGATAAGATTTGCTTGGCTTGGCCTTGTATACCCCGTGCTTGTGGCTTGCGTGTGTTTGTTTGTTTGTTTGTTTTTGTGCCGGTGTTTGGCTGGGGGACTGTCTTTGTTTTTGTTGTTTTGTATGAGTCTGTTTGGTTTTGGTTTTGTATTTTGGTTGCTGTTATGTTTATGTTTTTGTTGCTGTGTTTTGTGTGGTTGTATTTTGGTTGTTATTTTGTTTTTGTTGCTGTATTTGTTTTTGTTCTTGTATTTTGTGATTGTGTTTGATTTTGTTTCTGTGTTTTGTGTGACTGGATTTGTTTTTGTGTTTATGTCGTTGCTTCTTGATGCTGTTTTTGTTTTTTCCTTGTCTTATGCATTTTGTGAGGTTCCATTTCTTTCTTTCTTTCTTTCTTTTCTTTTATCTATTTCGTATGAGTGTAATTGCTTGTTAATTGTGTGTTTTTTTGTAGTCTTTGTCATTGGAATAGTTTGTTTGTTGCATTTACATCACATATTTTTCGCGATTATCTGTTTTTTAAATTGATTTGTTGGTGTTTGTGTTGCATTTAAGGGCATTTATTTGTTTGTTTGCTTGTTTATCTGTCTATCTTTACGTATTTTCTTTTGTTGATCACGAGTGTATTTGTTGATTTTTGGGCCATTGTATTACAGTTTGCCTTTTTTTCTTTTCTTTTTCATTGCTTTTGCATTTTCCTGAAATTTGTCATCGTAAGATCTTAGTTCTCCGAATGAGTGTGTTTTGACAATGTTGAATTTTCATTGTGTGAGAGCCTTTTTTATTATTATTATCATATATATATATATATATATATATATATATATATATATATATATATATATATATATGTATATATATATATATATTTTTTTTTTTTTTTTTTTTTTTTTTATTATTATTTTCTTTTTGGAGGGGGGTGCTTACATAATAACTAGGGGGAGGATGTGGGGTTGAGGTGGAGTGGGAGTAGGAGGAGGAGGAGAAGAAGAGGAAGAGGAAGAGGAAGATGGAAGAGGAGGAGAGGGAAAAGGAGGGGGAAGATAGGAAGAGGGAGGAGGAGGAGAGGAAGAGGGCGAAGGACGAGGAGGAGAGGAAGAGGACGAAGGAGAAGAAGAAGGAGAAGAAGAAGGAGAAGAAGAAGAAGAAGAAGAAGAAGAAGAAGAAGACGGCGAAGAAGCGAACAAAGATTTTAAAAATAAATAAAAATAATGAGGTATGATTAAAAAGAAAATCGAAACTCCAAAGAGAGAAACCAAAAACAAGAAGAGACCCCCCTCCCACCCACCCCCCTAAAAGAAAGGAAAAGATAAGTAAAAGGCTCGAATGTAGATGGAGAGAAGGCGAGGTAATGCGATACACAGGAAACGAAGGAAGGCCGAGGGATACACCTGCCTTCGAATGCCAGCACGTGGACGCCGCCCGCACACCTGCCTTCATCCCCCCCCCACCCCCACCCCCACCCCTTCCCCGGGACCGCCATTCCTTCCTCTGGCCGCCATATCTTCCCCCTCTCCCTCTCCCCTCCCTTGATCCCTATTCCCCTCTCCCTCTCCCCTCCCTTGACCCCTATTCTCTCCCCCTCTCCCCTCCCCTCCCTTGACCCCTATTCCCTCCCCCTTTCCCCTCCCTTGACCCCTATGCCCTTCCCTTCGGTCCACGTGTCATATGTTTTTGTTTTTTTTTCTCCCATTTTTTCTTTGTTTATTTGAAAGAAAGAGAGAGAAGAGAGAGAGAGAGAGAGAGAGAGAGAGAGAGAGAGAGAGAGAGAGAGAGAGAGAGAAAGGTCTTGGCCAATGAGATAAGCGAGAAGTGGTCCCAGCCGTCACACCTGCCTATCCCCCCCTCACCCCCTCACCTTCTTCCGCCAGTCTCCTCCTCCTCCTCCTCCTGTTACGTCTTCTTCCTCCCCTCCTTCTATCCCTCCTATTTCTATTCCTTCTCCTCCCTACTTCTTCTCTTCATCCATTCTTCCCTTCCTCCTCCTTCTCCACTCTCCTATTTTTTCTCCTCCTCCTCTTCCTCCTCCGCCTTCTTCATCTTCTTTTTCTTCTTCTTCTCCTTCCTCCCCCTCCCCCCTCCTCCTCCTCCTCCCCCTCCTCCTCCTTCTCCTCCTCTGCTTCTTCCTCTTCCTCCATCCTTCCCCTATTTCTCCTTCCATCTGCACAAGCGAGGGACGGGGCTATGTGTTAAAGCGTCCATGATAATTACACCTTTCTCTCTCCTCCTCTCTCCCTCCCTCCCTCCTCATTCTTCCTCTCCCTCTCTCCTCATTCTTCCTCTCCCTCTCTCCCCCTCTCCATCTATCCCTCTCTCCTCCTCCTACCTCTCCTTCGGTCCTCCCTCCCTCTCTCCTCCTCCTCCTCCCTCTCTCCTCCTCCTCCCTCTCTCCTCCTCCTTTCTCTCCCTTTCTTCTCCCTCCTTCCCCTTTCCCTCTCTCCTCCTTCCCCTCCCTTCACCTTTACTAAGGTAAGATTAGGTGAGGGATGGAGAGAAGTGGCGATAAGCAGGAGAGATAGAGAGAGAGAGAGCGAGATAAAGGGAGAGAGAGAAAGAGCGAGGGCGAGATAAAATGAGGGAGAGACAGGGGGCGTGGCTTGATTACGGGCTCTGGGAGAGATAAGTGGAAGGAGGTGGTATGATAAGAGAGAGAAGGGGGAAGAGATAGAGAAAGAGAATGAGAATATGAGAAGCAGAAAGATGAAGATGAAATTGAAGATGAAGATGAAGATGAAGATGAAGATGAAGATGAAGATGAAGAAGAAGAAGATGATGAAGAAGATGAAGATGAAGATGAAGATGATGAAGAAGAAAAAGAAGTAGAAGTAGAAGAAGAAGAAGAAGAAGAAGTAGAAGAAAGAGCCCAAGATTCCAAGAGAAATCTTAAGATAAGGAGCAAGACACAGGATGGAGAGAGGACTTTTATTAATATTTTTCCTTACGGATCCGGAACTTAGGAACGCCACTTCCAGGAGATGTATCTACTATTTTGAAGAATTGTTTGTTTGTTTTTTCATTATCGGTCATGCACACAACGCGCTGAAATTGCGTGCACTCGCTCACGCTCGCGCACGCACTTCAACACGTTATGAATACGAACACACGCACACTCGCATATGAACACATATGCGGGAAAAAATGCATTCACACACTACACAGACAGACAGGCAGACAGACACACAGACAGACAAACACACATACACACACACACACACACACACACACACACACACACACACACACACACACACACACACACACACACACACACACACACACACACACACACACACACACAGGCAGACACACAGACAGACAGGCACACACAGGCAGACACACAGACAGACAGACAGTCAAACAGACAGACAGACAGACAGCACCCTCTCCCCAAGTGTGGAAAGGTCCTTACGTGAGTATCCGTTTACGCCACTTAATCCCGAAGAGATCTTTGAAAAAATGAGGAAGGAGGTAAGGTTAGTTAGAGAGGGAGAGGGAGAGGGAGAGGGAGGGGGAGGGAGAAGGAGAGAGAGAGAGAGAGAGAGAGGGAGGGAGGAGGGGGAGAGGGAGAGGGAGGGAGAGAGAGAGAGAGAGAGAGGGAGAGAGAGAGAGAGAGGGAGAGAGAGAGAGGGAGAGGGAGAGGGAGAGGGAGAGGGAGAGGGAGGGGGAGAGGGAGAGGGAGAGAGAAAAAGAGAGAGAGGGAGAGGGAGAGAGAGAGAGAGAGAGAGAGAGAGAGAGAGAGAGAGAGAGAGAGAGAGAGAGAGAGAGAGAGAGAGAGAGAGAGAGAGAGAGAGAGAGAGAGAGAGAGAGAGAGAGAGAGAGAGAGAGAGAGAGAGAGAGAGAGAAAAAAAGAGAGAGAAAAAGAGAAAGAGAAAGAGAGAGAGAGAGAGAGAGAGAGAAAGAGGGAGGGAAAGGGAGAGGGAGAGGGAGAGGGAGATGGAGAGGGAGAGAGAAAGAAAGAAAAAAGCAGGAGAAAGTGGAGGGGGGGAGAGGGAGAGGGAGAGGGAGAGCGTTTCTCCTTTGGGTAGTAGTGTGAGGTTGTGTTGTGTGCGTCTTTTGGAGGGAGAGGGGAAGGGAAAGGGAGAGAGGAGGGTGGTAGAGAAGGAGAGGAAAGAGGTAGAGGGAGGGAGTTAGAGGGGAGGAAAAGGGAAGAGGGAAGGCGGAGGGAAGAAAAGGGAGTCGGAGAGATGGATAGAGAGAAATAGGGAGTGAGAGAGAGAGAGAAATAGGGAGTGAGAGAGAGAGAGAGAGAGAGAGAGAGAGACAGAGAGAGGGGGGGGGGGGCAGAAGGAAGGAACAGAAAAAGAGACAGAAGGGAGCGAGGGAGAGAAAAAGAGGGAGAGAGAGAGAGACACCTGGCGTCAGGCGTGACAACCTGACCTTCCCGCCACGCTCGCCAGGCATACCAACCCTCCCGTGGGGCATCGACGCCTCCCCTCCCCCTCCCTCTCCCCTCCCCCCCCCTTAACACCCTCCTTCTAACATATAAATTGTACTTTACTTTGGTTTTTTTCTGAGGGGTAATGATTACTTTTTCCACTGGATGGATGATGTTGTTTCGGCACATTTCCTTTTCTTTTTTACCTTTACGGTTTCGCCGAGACTGCTGCGGTATTCTTGTATCTTGGCGAGATTACTTTGATTAAACCATTATCATTATTAGTAACCGAGCGTGTGTGTACTATTTATTCCATGGGAAGGCGGAATTACACGTCTTCCCGTTGTATATATCCACCAAGGCTTATTATATTTTCGCCAGGGATAATCCATGTTTCATATCGTAATTAGCAGAGATTAAAAGGCAACCCTTTTTTTTTCTTCACCGTAATTTTTCCAGCAGTAACAACTTTCTCCATTCTTCGTTATTGTCGTTGTTGTTTTTTTATACGAGTTCCAGCCATTGTTAAAATCAAGGTCGTGATGATGAGTGGCCTTGTTGCGAATTAGATCTAGTCTAGTAATTATTTGGCGAGCGAAAGATTGTTTTTTGTCGTCGCCTGACACGTGGTTGCAAATTGGCGGGAAAATGGCCGGGCATGGCGCCGACTCGGAAAATAATTTTCGCGTTTGTCTCAAAGAGAAAATAAAGAACTGTACGGACACGGTATCTTGCGTAGATTAGAAAGGGAATGTGTGTGGATCATATTTTACATTCTTTTTCATGTGCAAGTGTGTGTGTGTGTGTGTGTGTGTGTGTGTGTGTGTGTGTGTGTGTGTGTGTGTGTGTGTGTGTGTGTGTGTCTGTGTGTGTGGGTGTGTGTGTTTTTCTTTTCTTTTTATTGAATCGTGTTTTTAGGGAGGGGAGCCATGATATGTATTATGTTTTCCTTTATTTCTATTTTTTTTCTATTTAATCGTGAAATCGTGCACGCGGGTGTAGTAGTTGGCGCGCCCGTGACTGGCTCGCGGTGTTAACTTAGGAGAGGGGGGAGGGAGGAGGGGGGAGGTACGGGTGGAAGGGGGGAGAGGGGAACGGGAGGGAAGGGAGGTGGGGGAGGGCAGGGGGAGGGAGGATGGGGGGACAGGGGAGAGGGAGGTAAGGGTGGAAGGGGGAAACGGGGAAGGGGAAAGGGAGGTAGGGGGAGGGGGGAAAGGGAGGTAGGGGTGGAAAGGGGAAACGGGGAGGTAGGGGTGGAGGGGGGAAGGGGAAAGGGAGGTAGGGGTGGAGGGGAGGTAGGGGTGGAGGGGGGAAGGGAGGTTGGGGAGGTAGGGGTGGAGGGGGGAAGGGAGGTTGGGGAGGTAGGGGTGGAAGGGGGAAACGGTAGAGAAGGGAGGTGGGGGAGGGCAGGGGGAAGGGGAAAGGGGGAAGAATATGATGGGGGAGGGGGTGGAAGGTGAGGATGGAGGGATGGAAGGGGAAAGGGGGAAGAAGGTGAGGGGAGAGGGTAGGAAGGGGAGCAATGTGGGGGAGGATAAGGGCAGGGAGAGAGGAAAGGGAAGTGGGGGGTAGATGGTAGGAGAAAAAGCGGAAGGGGAAGGGAAGAACGTTGGGGCCAGATGAAGAGGAAAGGGTAGGCGAAAGAAAAATAATAACGAAAAGAGGAGACTCCTCCTCCTTCCTCCCCCTCCCCCTTTCTCTCTTCCTCCTCCTCCCTCCTCCACCCCTCTCTCTCTTCCTCCTCCTCCTCTCCACCTCCCTCCATCCCCCTCCTCCACCCCTCTCTCTCTCTCTCTTCCTCCACCCCCTCCTCCTCCCCCTTCCCCCTCCCTCCTTCCTCCACCCCCTCCTCCTCCCTCTTTCCCCCTCCCTCCCCCTCTTTCTCTTTGTCTCCTGACGTGACAGTAAGTACTTAATCCCGTCACCCTTGAGCCGTGAGAGGTCATCTTAGGTCACGCTTTCCACACTCGTTTAGGGATAAACATTCGGTCGTACACAGAAGGAATATGTAAGAATAACTTTTTTTTTTGGTAGAAGGAAAAGCGATCAAAGGTAAATATTGTGTGTAGGGTTGGAGGCGTGTGTGTGTGTGTGTGTGTGTGTGTGTGTGTGTGTGTGTGTGTGTGTGCGTGTGTGTGTGTGTGTGTGCGTGTGTGTGTGTGTGCGCTTGTGCTTGTGTGTGTGTGTGTAGGGGTGGAGGCGTGTGCTTGTGTATCTGTGTGTATGCGTGTGTGTGTGCGTGCTTGTGCTTGTACTTGTGTGTGTGTAGGGGTGGAGGCGTGTGCGTGTGTCTGTGTGTGCATGTTCGTGTGTTTGTGCGTGTGTGTGTGTTTCTGGGTGTGCTTGTGTGCGTGTGTACGTTAGATACAACATTGCTTTCACCGATGTGCTTCCTCGTGGGTGGCTCAGCAGAACTCACGGGAGTCATATCGTTGGCTCGTGAAAAGCGTGACAATGGAGTGTGGAATTCCTGCCTATTTCTTAGACTCTTATTCGTCTTCCTCGTCTTTTAGCTTTAACTCTATGGGGGAGGGAGGGAGAGAGGGAGAGAGGGAGGGGAAGAGGAAGAGGGAGAGATTGAGGGAAGGGGATAGGGAGGGAGGGAGAGGGAGGGAGGGAGAAGGAGGGAGGGGGAGAGATTGAGGGAGGGAGGTAAAGGGAGGGAGAGAGGGAGAGGTAGATGCAGAGGCAGAGGTAGAGGCAGAGGCACAGAGACACAGAGAGAAAGAACGAGAACGAGAGAGGAAGAGAGAGAGAGAGAGAGAGAACGAGAACGAGAACGAGAACGAGAGAGGAAGAGAGAGAGAGCGACACGACCAAACCTCAGCCAAGGTTGGAGCGGCCACGTTCCTGTCACGCGGCGGTGTCCTGCGAGCGGGTTTCTAAAGTTTAAAGGAAGAGGGAATTGTAAAAATGTTGATAAAAGAGAGAGAAGAGAGAGAAAGGGGGAGAGGTAAGGGGTAAGGGGAGGGGGAGAGGAAGGGAGGGAAGGAAGAGAAGAAATAGAGAGGGAGAAGGATGTATGGTGGGAGGGAAAAATGAAAACAAAGAAAAAAATAATAATAAGAGAGAGAGAAAAGAAAGGAAAAGAAAAGAAAAGAAAATAAAAGAAAAGAAAGAAAAAGACAAACAGAGCGAAGACAAAGAAAGATAAAAGAAAAGGGAGAAAGAGAAAACGAACTTAAAAAGAAATAATAAAAAAGAGGGGAGAAGGGAAGAAATTGTGGAAAGGGTAAAACATTGAAGGGGATTGATTATTTAATGACGCGACAACACGTTCGTTCATGGATTTCCCACGGCTCGAGACTGGACTAACCTGATCCAGACAGGCAAACGGGCAGGCAGGGAGGGAGGGAGGGAGGGAGGGCGAGGGAGGCAGGCAGGCAGGCAAGCAAGCAGGCAGGCAGGCAGGCAGGCAGGCAGGCAAGTAGGTAGGAAGGTAGGATAGAAGGCAAGCTGATAGACCGGTAGGGTTGAAGGCAGGGTAGAAAGAGTGGCAGACAGATAGACTGGTAGGGTAGGCGGCAGACAGGCAGATTGGTAGGGTAGAAAGAGTGGCAGAGAGGCAGGCCAGATAGCAGGGTTCAAAGTAGGCAGAAATGAAGGCTTAATTGGTAGGCGACTAACAAAACTAACTAAAGTTATCTGAATGACTGACTGGCAGATGCACAGGCATGGAAGATGAACTGGCAATTACTGTTATGCAGAACGGCAGAGAGGAAGGCAGAAAGGGGAAACAAACGCACGCAGATAGATAGACAGATAGAAACACAAGGATACAAGGAAGAAAAGGCAAATAGGCAGACATGTAGATAGACGATTCCCCTCCCCGTGTCCATATCTCTACCTCCCTTCCCCCTCCTAGCCTACCCCCTCCCTGACAATACCCACTCCCCTCTCCTCCACCCCAAAACACCTACTCCTCTTCCCTCCCATTCCCTTCCCTCCCCTCTCCTCTCCTCTCCTCTCCTTTCTTCTTCTCTACAACACCTACTCCTCTTCCCTTCCCATTTCCTCCTCTCTCCTCTCCTCTCCTCTCCTCTACAACAACTACTCCTCTTCTCACCCATTCCCTCCCCCTCCCCCCTAAAACACCTACTCCTCTTCCCTCCCATTCCCTCCCCCCTCCTCTCCTCTCTTCTCCTCCCCTCCCCCCTAAAACACCTACTCCTCTTCCCTCCCATTCCCTCTCCTCTCCTCTCTTCTCCTCTCCTCTACAACAACTACTCCCCCCACCCCGACCACACACACACACACACACACACACACACACACACACACACACACACACACACACACACACACACACACACACACACACACACACACACACACACACACACACACACACACACACACACACACACACACACACACACACACACACACACACACACACACACACACACACACACACACACACACACACACACACCAACACCAACACTAACACATACACCCCTTTCTCCTCCGACCTGATCTAGGTAGTTGTGTTTCAAGGCAAGATCTGTGTGGTGTTTGGAAGGCTTTTCACGGCAAAGGCAAGGTGGGTCTCAGAGGGGAAGGGGAGAGGGAGAGGGGAGGGAGAGACGGAGAGGGAAAGGGAAAGGGAAAGGGGAAGGGGAGGGGGAGGGAGAGGGAGAGGGAAAGGGAGAGGGGATGGCGGTAGGGTGGATTATAGCAAGTCTAAGGGAGGGAAAAGGGAAGGGGATGGGGAACTAGGAATGGAGAAGGGGGAAGGAACAGACCAGAGAGAGAGAGAGAGAGAGAGAGAGAGAGAGAGAGAGAGAGAGAGAGAGAGAGAGAGAGAGAGAGAGAGAGAGAGAGAGAGAGACGGAAGGGGTAGGGGGGGTCGAATAGGGTACCGGATCCGTGGGAAAATGGCATCTCAAGGGGGGAGGGGGCGGAGGGGGATGTGATGCCCGGATTGGTGTGAAAATATCGCTCGTGGGTCGCTGAGAAAACCCCGTGAAAGGTTGCCGGGTGAATTTTGTTGCAAGTCACAAGGCGGAAAGGTTAGGTGCCGCTTTGAGATTTTCTTTGTGCGCGCGGATATCTTTCTTTCTTTCTTTCTTTCTTTCTTTTTCTCTCTTTTTTCTCTTTCTATTTCTTTTTCTCTTTTTCTTATTTTCTTTCTCTTTTCTTTTTTTTTCTTTCTTTTTTTCTTTCTCTTTTTCTTTTTTCTTTCTCTTTTTCTTTTTTCTTTTTCTTTTTCGCTTTCACTCTCTTTCTCTTTTCTCTTCTTTCTTTTTCTTTTTTTATTTCGTTATTTTCCCTGTCTCTTTCTGTTTATCTTGTTTTTTTTCCTTCTATTTTCCCTTTTTATTATCATTTCTCCCTTTCTTTATTTCTATTTCTTTCTCTCTCTTTCTCTCTTTCTCTTCATAGATGTTGATGCTTTGCTCTTGGGTACTTCGAAAAATTATCCAAGAAGCAGGAAATGATTCAAAAACATAATTGTAAAATATTTCGTATTAAAATGCATTGCTCGAAAGAAAAAGATTGAAGAAAAAAAATATATATATATACATATAAGCCGCCATTTGTTCATTTTTATGACAACGGCCAGGAATAAAGC
>BOPN01001142.1:275884-285884 GCA_017312705.2 Penaeus japonicus | reverse complement strand
AAATATATTAATAGAGGGATAGAGAAATATATTAATAGAGGATAGAGAAATATATTAATAGATGGATAGTAAATAGACCGATATATATATATATATATATATATATATATATATATATGTATATATATATAAGAGATAAACATGTAGGCAGACAAACAGACAGACAAATACCGTTGTTATAATCCAAAGAAAAGATAAACATGCATATGAATGAGGTGTCCAGTTCTGCTCTCTGGTTTTCGGGGTTGTGGTTGCAGTGGTGGTGAGGCGGGGGGGGGGGGGGGGGGGGGGGGGGGGGGGCGAACAAAGCAGACAGAGGAGGTATTTTTTATTTCATTTTAAGTCTTTGTTTCTTTGTTGTTTTTTGGCGTGTTGTTTACAGTGTCGATGGTGATTGTGGATGGTGTTGATGTTGCGTCTCTCGGTCTGTTTGCATCTCCGATTTCCTGTTGTGGTGGCTTGGCTATTTTCCGTTGTTGCGTCTCCGTTTTGTTTTGGGATTTTTTTTCGTTTCTTTCGCTCCACATCTTCTTCCTCTTCCTCAAATTCTTATAACACCTTCTTCCCTTCCTCCCTCCTCCCCCTTATTTTCATCCTCTCTTCTCTTTCCTCCTCGCCTTCGACCTCCTCTCCCATCCCCCTCCTCCTCCTCCTCCTCCTCTGTCCTTCCTCCTCCTCCTTCTCTTCCTCCTCCCCCTCCTCCTCCCTCCTCCCCCTCCTCCCCCCTCCATCTCCTCCTCCTCCCCCTCCATCTTCTCCTCTCTCCCTTCTCCCCCCCACCTCCTCCGCTCCCCCTCCCTCTCCCTTCCCCTCCTCCTCCCCCTCCTCCTTCCCCATCCCCATTCCCCATCCCCCTCCCCCCACTCCCTCCTCACCTCCCCTCACCTTCAGCCCGTGTTAGCCAGCCATTATAGCCTCAGCAAATGACCTCTTCTGCATTAAGGCGATTTGAAGATCAGCCCAAAGTGCTCAACGATGTGTATGTACTGTGTTGGAAAGTACACGGAAGGCACAGGTGCGTTTAAGTGTTTGGGTGGGTGGGGTGGGGGTGGGGATAGGTGTGTTTGTTGGGGGTGGGGAGGGGGGGGAAGGGGGTAGGTGTGTTTATTGTGGTTGGGGGTGGGGTAAGTATGTGTGTGTGTGGGCGGGGGGGGGGGATGTGGGAATATAGTTGTATCACCAGGTCTAATTAAAAGAGAGATCCTTCCACTCTCCTTCCACTTGTCCTCTTCTACTCCTCCTCCTCTCCCCCTCCTCACCACCTCTTCTCCCCCTCCTCTCTTCATCCACCTCAACCTCCATTTCTTCAACTCTCATCGCCATCTCTTCTTTCTCCTCCTCCTCCTCCACCTCAACCTTCTTCTCCATCTCAACCTCCCTCTCCACTCGCATCACCATCTCTTCTTTCTCCTCTCCCCATCCTCCTCCACCTCCACCTCCACCTCAACCTCAACCTTCTTCTCCATCTCCTTCTCACTCACTCACTCACTCGTTACATAACCTCCCTATTTCCCCATTCAAGGAGGTAGGATTGACTGACACGTCGCCCTTGAAGGTGGAGTGGCAGCTGAGGTGGAGGTGTTTCATTAACGGAAAGGTGGACACGGTCAATGTATGAGGGAGGGAGGGAGGGAGAGAGAGGGAGAGAGAGAGAGAGAGAGAGAGAGAGAGAGAGAGAGAGAGAGGGGGGAGGAGAGAGAGAGGGGGGGGGAGAGAGAGAGAGAGAGAGAGAGAGAGAGAGAGAGAGAGAGAGAGAGAGAGAGAGAGAGAGAGAGAGAGAGAGAGAGAGAGGGAGAGGAGGGAGGGAGGGAGGGGGGGAGAGAGAGAGAGAGAGAGAGAGAGAGAGAGAGAGAGAGAGAGAGGGAGGGAGAGGGAGAGGGAGAGAGAGAGAGAGGGAGAGAGAGAGAGAGAGAGAGAGAGAGAGAGAGAGAGAGAGAGAGAGAGAGAGAGAGAGAGAGAGAGAGAGAGAGAGAGAGAGAGAGAGAGAGAGAGAGAGAGAGAGAGAGAGAGAGAGAGAGAGAGAGAGAGAGAGAGGGGGGGAGGGGGAGGGGGAGGGAGAGAGAGGGAGAGAGAGAGAGAGAGAGAGAGAGAGAGAGAGAGAGAGAGAGAGAGAGAGAGGGGGAGGGGGGGAGGGAGGGAGGGAGAGAGAGAGAGAGAGAGAGAGAGAGAGAGAGAGAGAGAGAGAGAGAGAGAGAGAGAGAGAGAGAGAGAGAGAGAGAGAGAGAGAGAGAGAGAGAGAGAGAGAGAGAGAGAGAGAGCGAGCGAGAGAGAGAAAAGAGAAAGGGTCTACAGAGGAAGAAAAGGATAGATGAGAGATCCGAAATGAAGATGCGGATGGAGAAGGTGAGATAAAGATGGAGGCTGATGATGATGAGGAAGAAGATGAAAATGAAAATGAAGATGAAGATGAAGAAGAAGAATATAAGGATAAGGATGATAAAGATAGAGATAGAGGACATAGAAACAGAGAGAGAGAGAGAGAGAGAAAGAGAAAGAGAAAGAGAAAGAGAAAGAGAGAAAGAGAGAAAGAGAGAGAGAGAAAGAGCAAAAGAGAGAGAGAGAGAGCGAAAGCAAGAAAGAATAGACAAGGACCTCATTAGTGAAACTCCTCGACGAAGCGTCAAATATTCACCGGGATTCTTGATAGTGTCGATAGTGCAAGAGGTAATGAATAAGTGGAGGGAGGGAGGAGGGAAGGGGGAGAGAGAGGGGAGGAGGAGAGAGAGGGAGGGAGGGGGAGAGAGAGGGAAGGAGAGAAGGGGAGGAGGTGAGGGAGGGAGACGGGAAGGGGGAAGGTGGAGAGGGAGGGAGATGGGAAGGGGGAGAGAGAGGGAAGGAGGGGGGAGAGGGAGGGAGGGAAGGGGGGTGGAAGGGAAAGAGGAAGGTGGAGAGGGAGGAGGGAAGGGGGAGAGAGAAGGAAAGAGGAAGGAGGGAGGGAGATGGGAAGGGGGAGAGAGAGGGAAGGAGAGAAGGGGAGGAGGAGAGGGAGGGAGATGGGAAGGGGGAGAGAGAGGGAAGGAGAGAGGAGGGAAAAAAAGAGGAAGGAGGGAGGGAGATGGGAAGGGGGAGAGAGAGGGAAGGAGGGAGGAGGGGAAGGGGAAGGAGGGACGAGGGAGAGGGAGGAGGGATGGGGGAAAGAGGGAGGGGAGGGAAGGGGGAGGAGGACGGAAGGGAGATAGGGAGGGAGATAGGAAGGGAGAGAGAGAGAGAGAGAGAGAAGAAAGTAGGACGAAGGAAATGAAGTGAGAGAGACATCAGGCGAAGATGAACAGATCAGCACAGAAGGAAAAGTAATGCAATGCAAATAAGATAGCATCTAAGACAGGAGGCGATAAAACAAAATGCAAAGGAGAATGAAAAGAAAGGAAGAGAGAAAGAGAGAGAGAGAACCGAAGAACGAGGAAATAGGGAGGACGAAGGGGAAAAGGGGAACGGAAGATATTAGTCGAGGGGACGGAGCGGAAAAGGAAATATAACGTAATCCAATAAACGGCGTTATAGTACAAGTGGGATAACTGCAATACGTAATAAACAGGGGACGAAGAGAGAGAAGAGAAAGAGAGAGGGAAAAGAGGGAGATAAAGGGAAAAGGGGGAGACAGTAGAGGAAATGGAGAAAAGGGGAAAAGGGGGAGACAAAAGAAAGGGAGATAAAGGGCAAAGTGGGAGACAGAGAGGAAAGGGAGAAAAAGAGGGAGGCGAAGAGGAAAGAGGGAAAAAAGGGGAAAGAGAAAAGGAAAAGAGGGCTAAAAGAGTAGACCAGGAGAAAATACAGAGCAGGAAAATAGAAGAGGATCGAAGAAAGAGGAGAAATATATATATATATATAGAGAGAGAGAAAGAGAAAGAGAGAGAAAGTGAGAATTAAACAACATGAATACCCTCCACTAGCTATCTCTATATTTTGTACAAATCAGTCAAAAGAGTGAATAGGAAACGAATCATAATCACATGGCTATACTACTCTCCATTATTTGTTGTTGTTTTTTACAAAGTATTTATCCGGACCTCTCTACATGTTGAAACTTGTCTCTCTCGACCTTTGTTCTTTATGGAAGATAACAAGAGGAATACAAACAAACACCGGACAGTAACGGGTGCGCAAAGAAGGAACGCAACACAGCAACAATGACGCAAGGTGTGCAACACATCGTGACGTGACGTTTCGAGTGAGATTAGACGCCTCCTCGTCAGAGAGTGAAATCTCAATTGGATCTCGAAGGATTAGGGGATTGCGATCTGATCAGCTGAGTTTATTTCGACTCGAAACGTCACGCTTTTTGTTACTTTTTTTTTTCTTTTTTTTAGGGTGTGAGAGAAAGAGGGCGGGGGGGGGGGATAAGGGAATAAGGGTAAGGGTAAGGGTAAGGGTAATTGTGGAAGGGTAGAGGGTAAGTTTCAGTTTAAGGGTAAGGGTAAAGGTAAGGGTGATAATTAGGAAGGGAGAGGGAAGGAGGGAGGGGGGGGAGTGAGATTTAGGGGGGGAGGAGGAGCAATAGGAATAGGAATAAGAATAAGAATAGGAAACAGAAGGGGATATGAATGCCTCATAAGGAAAGGAGGAATGAAAGTCCACATAGAATAGAATGTGGAATATAAGACAAGATGCCAGAAAGGTGGACAAATCTTAGTCCTGTGGAAAATCAATCGAATAAAAAATGGTTGTGGATAACTTTATATGTAAATAAATGGTTATTCGAGGATGTTGAAGATAAGTGATGGATTAGGTAGATAATTGATAAAGACCAAAATGGAAGGGAAGGAAAAATGAGAGCTAAGATTAAAAGGAAAAGTTAGATTGTTGTTCGAGAGAGAGAGAGAGAGAGAGAGAGAGAGAGAGAGAGAGAGAGAGAGAGAGAGAGAGAGAGAGAGAGAGAGAGAGAGAGGGGGGGGGGGGGGGGGGGGGGGGTGCGTGCGTGCGTGCATGCATGTCGTGAGAGGTCGTGGGGGAAATTAAAAAGAATACATTTGAATATTTAGCCGAAAGTTGTTTCGGGCGCTTGTAATGAGACAGGAGGAGGAGGAAGAGGAAGAGGAAGAAGAAGAAGAAGAAGAAGAGGATCATGATTATTTTCCATCCACCCCCTGCCTCTCCGCTTCCTCCTCTTCGTATTTCATTCTCCATTTCTTTCCCTTCCCCCCCTTCTCCCTCCCCTCCTCCTCCCTCCTCTCCAACTCCTCAGTATTCTCCCCCTCCTCCCCTATTATCCCCCATTCCTTCCTCCTCCTTTTCTCCTCTCCTCTTTTTTCGTCCTCTCTCCTATTCTTCTCCTACCCTCCTCCTCCCCCCTTCTCTCTTCCCTCTCCTTTCCCCTCTTCTCCTCCTCCCCTCCTCTCTCCTCCCCCCTCTTCTCCTCCTCCCCTCCTCTCTCCTCTTCTCCTCCTCTCCTACTCCCCTCCTCCCCTCCTCCTTCCTCCCCCCTTCTCTCTACCCCCCTCCTCTTCCCCCTCCTCCTCCTCCTCCTCCCTCCTCCCCCCCTCCTCCCTCCTCCCCCCCTCCTCCTCCTCCTCCCTCCCCCTTCCTCTCCCGTTCTACCTCCTTCCCCCTCCTCCCCTTTCTTCTTCCCCCTCCCCCTTTCCCTCCCCCTATCCCCCCCTCTTTCCTCCTTCCCCCTCCCCCCCCCCCTCCTCCTCCCCCTCCTTCCCCTCCCCCTCCTCCTCTTCCTCCTCTTCCTCCTTCCTCTCCTCCTCCTCCTCCTCCCCCTCCTCCTTCTTTTCCTCCTCCCTTCCTCTCTCTCATCTTCTCCTTCCTCCCTCCCCCCCCTCCTGCAGCAGTTGTGTCGAGTGCCAGGTGTGCCAAGAAGCGATTTGGGCACCTTTACCCGGGCATGTGAGGAACGTCGGCACGCGGGTATTTCCTCCTCTTCTCTTCCTCCTCCTTCATTCCTCCTCTTGTTCCCTTCCTTCTTTCCCCTCTCCTGCCTTAGTTTAAGTGTGTCCCCTCTTTTTCTCCGTCTCGTAGCCTCTCTTCTTTCACTTCTCCTTCTTTTTCCACTCCTCCTCCTCCTCCTCCTCCTCGTCCTCCCTCTCCCATCCTACTCTTCTTCCCTTTACTTCTGCTACTCTTCCTTCCTTCCCGTATCCTCTCCCTCCCCTCCCCAATCCTCTTCCTCCCCCTCCCGCTCCCCAATCCTCTTCCTTCTCCTCCTCCTCTTCCTCCCGCAGAATGTTTCCGATGTTTCGCCTCGTATCGAATTTCCTCTTGATTGTTTCGTTCGTTTCCGCGTCCGATAAGAAAATTAAAAAAGTGAATAGGAAAAAAAAGAGAGAAAGATGGTAGAAAGGGAATAACAGCAGATATAAAGGGAATGGGAAAATGTAGAAGAGGAATTGTGAAAGACAATAAAAAAATATAGAAAGGTAGTAAAAATATAGAAAGGTAGTAAAAATATGAAAGGTAATGAGAAAAGACAATGAGAAAAAATAGAAATAGAAATAAGAAACTGTAGAAAGGAATAAGAAAATATGAAAGGGGGATAAGAAAATGTAAAAAGGGAATAAGAAAATATGAAAAGGGAATAAGGAAAATAGTTAAAGGACAAGAGGACGAGAGGATAAGATGGAAGAACATAAATATAATACGATATAATGATACATAGAGAATAGAAGAAGAGGGGGGGAGGGGAGGTGATGGGTAGATAGAGAGGGGGGATAGAGAGTGGGTAAGAGGGAGGGGGGTAGGATGGAGAAGGGGAGGGATGGGATGGGAATGGGAATGGGATGGAGAAGAGGGAGGGGGATGGGATGGAATGGGAATGGGATGGAGAAGGAGAGGGAGAAGAGGGAGGAGGATATGATGGAGAAAGGGATGGGATGGGATGGAGAAGGAGAGGGAAAAAGGAGGGAAAGGGGACAGGGATGGGATGGGGAAGAAGTGGGGAAAAAGGAGGGAAGGAGAAGAGGAGGGACAAGAAAAAGGACAGAGAGAGAGAGAGACATAGACAAACAGACACACAGAGCAAGAGAGAAGAAATTAGAAAGAAAAGAAAAAAAAAACGAAGAGGGAAATGAGAAGAAAAAAAACAAGATAGGAAAGAGAGAAAAAAGAGAAAAAAGACAGAAAGGGAGAAGAGAAGGAAAAGAAAAGAAGGAAGAGATGAAGAAGAGACGAGGCAGGTATTCCAAGCGAGGTGTGAAATGCAGCGGAGGGAACTGTTAAAGGAGGGTGAGGGAGAGGGAGGTATGGAGGGCGAGGGGGTGAGGGAGAGGGTGAGGGAAAGGGGGGGAGGGGGAGGGAGGGAGGGATGGGGTGTGGGGAGAGGGAGAGGGAGGGATGGGGTGTGGAGGGAGAGAGAGGGGGATGGGGGGAGGGAGAGGGATGGGGTGTGGGGGAAAGAGGGAGGGATGGGGGTGTGGGGGAAGGAGGGAGGGAGGGAGGTGGTGTGGGGGAAGTAGGGAAGGAGGGAGGGAGGGAGGGATGGGGTATGGGGGGAGGGATGAGGTGTGGGGGAAGGAGGGAGGGAGGGAGGGATGGGGTGTGGGGGGAGGGGTTGAGGATGCATGTAGATGGCTTGTTTGTCTTGTTCTCTGTCTCTATCCATCTATCATTCCATCCATCCATCCATCTATCTCTTCCTTGCCCCCCCCCCCTCCTTCATTTCCTCCCTTCCTCCTCCTTTCCATCCACCCCTTTCCTCCCGTCCCCTCCCCTCCCCCTCCCCCCTCCCCCGTCCCGTCCCCCTCCCCACCCCTTTCCTCCCGTCCCCTCCTCTTCCCCCCTCCCCTTCCCCCCTCTTACCCCCTCCCCCCTTCCCCCTCCTATCCATCCGCGCAATCCCTGCCAGGAATATGATCACCAGAAGACACATGTACATGAAAGCAAAGGGGAATGAACTCGGAATAATTCAGATTATTCAATGCATAATTTATGTGGCCTTATCCTTCTCTTCTTTCTTATTATATTCGTCCTGCTTTTCTTCCTCGCCTGCCTCCTCCTCCTCCTTCTCCTTCACCTCCTTCTTCTCCTCCTCCTCCTCCTCTTTCTCCTCCTCCTCCTTCTCCTCCTCTTTTCCTCCTCCTACTACTCCTTCTCCTCCTCCTCCTTCATCTTCTCCTTCATATTCTTTCTCATTCATTTTCGTCTGCTATTTTTTTCTTTCCCAGCCCTGTTCCATCCCCTTCCTTTCCTCTTTCTTATTATATTCTGGTTCCTCTCTACGTGTCGCCCGTTTCCCTTGAATGTTTTCCTCTCTTCCTCTCCCTTTCTTTCTACGTCTTTTTGTTCCGTCTTTAGCCAGCCCCTTCTTTTCCTCTTCCTTCTCGTTAACTCCATCTTCTCTTCCTTTTCTCATCTCTTCCCTCACCCTCCTCTTCTTCCTTCCTCCCTCCTTCCTTCCTTTCATCTCCTTCCTCCTTCCTTCCTCCTACATCCTTTTTCCTCCTTCCTTCCCTCTCCCTCCCTCACCCTCATCCTTCCCTCCTCCTTCCCTCTCCCTCTCTCACCCTCCTCCTTCCCTCCTTCTTCCCTCCCCGTTCTTTCTTCCCACCTTTCTCGTCTCCCCCCCCCTCCTCCCTCCTGACCCCAGACTCGCCTAACCTGTATCTGACGCGTTGAGAGCTTGCTTTGTTGGTTGTGATGTTGATAAGCGGGTGTAATTTTCCCGCTTGGGTTGGCTTGGCTTGCTTGACTTGTTTTGACTTGTTTTGACTTGCCTTGACTTGTCTTGGCTTCTCCTGGCTTGTTTTGACTTGTCTTGACTTGTTTTGGCTTGTTTTGACTTGTCTTGACTTGTCTTGCTGTCTGGCTTGCTTGATTATTTGAGCTGTGGTGAAAGGTAGAGGTAGGGAAGGAGGTGAGGGGGGATGGGTTGAAGGTGGGTGGGATGGAAGAGCAATGGATAGAGGGAGGTAAAGGGAGGGCGAGGAAGGGGAACAAAGAGAGAGAAAGAGAGATCAAAAGAGGGAAAAAGAAGGATTGAGCGGGCGAGAGAGATAATGAAAAGGAAGGAAGGGAGGGAGGGAGGGAACGAACGAACGAGGGAGATGCAAAAAGATGGAGAGAAGGGGAGGCGGAGCGAAAGGGAGAAGGAATGAGAGAGGAGGAGAAGGTGGGGGGAGGGGGGGCAGGGCCTCGAAAGAGAGAAGGAAAGGAGAGAGATTATTGGTATTGGTAACATCCCTCAATGTGACAGGAACCGTTTTGTCGCCATTTTGTCTTCGTCCGGGTGACTTCGGCTGACCTCGGCTGACATTCCTGACGCGACTTGACTTTGGGCGCTCACGGGCCACCCGCCCGCCCCTCTCCTTTTTTTTTTTTTTTTTTTTTTTTTTTTTTTTTTTCGCAATTGATTTTTCCTTTAATATAACAAAAATCA
Organism: Penaeus japonicus; assembly: GCA_017312705.2. Classification (NCBI taxonomy): domain Eukaryota; kingdom Metazoa; phylum Arthropoda; class Malacostraca; order Decapoda; family Penaeidae; genus Penaeus; species Penaeus japonicus. The sequence continues at coordinate 276,571 of BOPN01001142.1, read as the reverse complement.
GTGAATTGAACTGTAATCCGTTTCGTTATCAGAATGGCTCTAACGTGTACTCTCTCTCTCTCTCTCTCTCTCTCTCTCTCTCTCTACCTCTATCTCTCTCTCTCTCTCTCTCTCTCTCTCTCTCTCTCTCTCTCTCTCTCTCTCTTTCTCCCCTCTCTTTTAGTTGTTAGCCTCCATTTCCTTCTTTCGTCTTTCCTCCCTTCCTCTCATTTATTCCTCTCCTTCACTTCCCTCCACTGTCCAGTTCCCTTTTGTTCCTCCTCCTCCTCTGCCTCTTCTCTGCTTCCTTGCCCTTCCCGGCTAATCCTTTAATGATCTCCTTGCCAATCTTCTCTTTTTGATTTCTTTATCTTTTTATTTTTGCTCTTGTCACTCTCTTTCTTTTTCTTTTTATTTTTATTTTTTGTCGTTCTCTTTCTCTTTCTCGTTCTCTCTCTCTCTCTCTCTCTCTCTCTCTCTCTCTCTCTCTCTCTCTCTCTCTCTCTCTCTCTCTCTCTCTCTCTCTCTCTCTCTCTCTCTCTCTCTCTCTCTCTCTCTCTCTTCTCTCTTCTCTCTCTTCTCTCTCTTCTCTCTCTCTCTCTCTCTCTTCTCTTCTTTTCTCTTCTCTCTCTCTCTTCTCTCTCTCTTTTCTCCCTTTCTTTTCTCCCTCCCTCCCTAACTACCTGCTGTCTTCACCGGACCCCTCTT
>BOPN01001142.1:253384-263384 GCA_017312705.2 Penaeus japonicus | reverse complement strand
AGAGTGTAAAATACAAAGGGAAATTGAGAGAGAGAGAAGAGAAGAAGAGAAAAGGGGGAAAGGGAGGAAAGACAGCGGGAGATAGGCAGAGCAAGGAAGAGATAGATTTTGAAGAAAAGGGTAAAAGGAAGGAAGGGAGGAAGAGGGCGGGGGAAACAAAGGATATGAGAGGGGAGGGAGATTGGAGATTCTCTCTCTCTCTCTACCTATCTTCTTCCCACCCTCTCTCCCTCGTTCTTTCCTTCCCTCTCTCCCTACCTCCCCCGCAACACACACACTTCCCCCCTCTTTGTCTCCCCCCCCCCCCCACACACACACACTTCCCGCTTCTCGCAAAACAATCCCATGTAATCCAGTCCAAAAGTTTGAAGTGTTAATGCTCCTTGCCGCCTCCTCTCTCTTTCTCCCCTCCCCCCCTCCCCCCTCCCCTCCCCTCCCACCTCCCCCATTATCTTCTTCCTCCTTCCCCCCTCCCCCCTTCCCATCATCATCTTCCTCATTGCTTACTCTTTCCTCCCTTATCCTGCCTCTCCCCATCCTCCTTCCCCTTTCTTCACTCTCCCCATCCCCTCCTCCTCCTCTCTCTTCCCACCACCCCTCCGCCCTCCCCCTCCCCCTCTCATCCCCCTCCCCTCCCCCTCTCATCCCCCTCCCCCTCCCCCTCCTCTATCTCATCCCACCACCCATCCGCCCTCCCCCTCTCATCCCCTCCATTCCCCCTCTCATCCCCATCTCATCCCCCTCCCCTTCCCTCCCCCTCCCCCTCCCCCTCCCCATCTCATCCCTCTTCCCTCATCTCTTTCTAAAAAAAAAAAAAAAAAAAAAAAAATCATGTAATCAGTCCTAAGGTATAAAGTGTTAATTCCTGGAATCCGCGTTGTTGTGTGGCGCCGCCCATTGTATGTGCTTGAGGGCGTGGGGGGCGAGATTTTCATTTTTTTCCCCATTTCGTTTCGTTTCATTGTCACTGTGTTAAGGAGGGGGGGTGGTTATGGTGATAGCTCATGGTGATGGAATGGTGTGTGGTGGTGGTTTTTATTTTTGTTACTACTGTTATTGCTACTACTACTACTACTATTACTACTACTACTACTACTACTATTACTACTACTACTACTACTACTACTACTACTACTACTATTACAATTATTACAATTATTAAAAGATCAATCACTAAAATCGTATTTTTTTTAAGTTGCAATCGTAACAATACTCATAATCTTGTATTCACATTTCATTTTTGTATACATTAAAGTCGGACTTTAACAATGCAATTTATTTATAGCATGGATATTTTTATGAAAGCAACAAATGGTATTCATGATTATTATGAGATCCAGGGACCTATATTTATATAACAGGATTATGAAATAAACGTGGAATCCAACCTGATTGATTTTTCTATGAAGAATCACAATCGCACGCATGCACGCACACACACACGCGCACACACACTCACACGCACACTCACACGCACACACACACACACACACACACACACACACACACACACACACACACACACACACACACACACACACACACACACACACACACACACACACACACACATTTCTAAAATCTGAAATGAATACTTTTATATTTTCTGTAAAGTTGATATTCATTTTATTATTCCACATTTCATGTATTTGATATTACGTTTATAGAATAAATATTTGACTAGATAGATAGATAGTTAATACATACATACATATGTGTTTATATATATATATATATATGTGTGTGTGTGTGTGTGTTATATCTATCTATCTATCTATCTATCTATCTATCTATCTATCTATCTATGTATCCATCTAAATCTCATTATAATAACCGTTTGATTTTAGTCACGTCAACCTTGTTATCATTATTAGTCTTGTCATTAGTATTATACTGTTATATATGCTATTATCATTGTTACCAATACTCCTACCATATATTTTATTATTATTATTATTTATTATTATTTATTATTATTATTATATATTATATTATTAACTATTACTCCTACCATTTATTTTTCCATTGCTATTCTTTCCAACACAGACGTCCGTGTGGAAGAATGTGTGTATATAAATATATATTTTTTATTATTGATTATTATTTTTTACCGCCTTGTCTCCGGTCGTATTGGAATTACTAATCCTTAAAAAGCGAACCACATTTCCATCCGCGAATCCCTCCGTGCATTGCATATGTTGCAGAAAGAAGTTGAAAATTCGTCCGGATCCGTCGGCTATTGTGGATGGGGGAAAAAGAAGTTAAAACGCTCTTTTGTCTGTTTTTTTTTTTTTTTTTTTTTTTTTTTTTGGGGGGGGGGGGGCCTGTCTTAAGAAATTGTGTTATGATGGTGGCTGCTTCCCTTTTCCCCGTCCTTCTCTCCGTGTTTCTCTTCTCCTTGTCTCCCTCCTTCATCCCTCTTTCTCTCCTCTTCTCCTTGTCTCCCTCCTTCATCTCTCTCTCTCCTCTTCTCCTTGTCTCCCTCCTTCATCTCTCTCTCTCCTCTTCTATCCCCCTCCTTCCCCCTCCCATCTTCTTCCTATATCCCCCTTCCCTTCTCCTCCTCTCCCCCTCCTCCCCCTACCTCTCCCTCCTGCTCATCATCCCCCACCTCTCCCCTACCTCTCCCCCTCCTCTTCACCCCCCACCTCTCTCCCTCTACTCTTCACCCCCACCTCTCCCCCTTCCTCCTCATCCCCCACCTCTCCCCCCTCCCTCCTCCTCCCGCCTTTCCCTCCTCCCCCCTCCCCCCCTCCTCCCCCATCCCCTTCCCCTTCCTCTTTTATGTCTTACTTTGTTAATGAAACTTTTTTTGTTTTACTTTCCTTTTTTTTTTATACTGAAAGAATTTAAGACAAGTTATTATAGCAATCCCGGAGTCTGCATTATCTCCCGGCATAACTTCTGTTAACTGAGTTTCGGGGACTTTTAACCAATTCACAATCTTTTTTTTTTTTTTCTTTTTTTTCGGACTCAGATACAGAAACGAATGGTTTGAGGCTTCGTTTTATTTTTTTTTATTTGTTTATTTCTTTATTTTTTAAGGTGGGGTGAGTTTTGGGGAGGGGGGGTGAGGATGGAGGATGGAGGGAGGGGGGTGAGGATGGAGGGGGGTGAGGATGGAGGATGGAGGGTGAGGGGTGGGGGGGGGGGAAGGGAGGGCGAAGCATAAGTTCAGGGTAAGGTCTCTTTTAAAGGAGTTTAAGTATGGAGTTTGTTTGTGGCTGAAGTGTTGTTGTTTATTTACGACTATGGTCTCTTGTGTTCGAGTTTTTTTTTTTTGTCCAAGCCACATGTGTTCTCTTATCTTATAACGGTTTATGTATTTGTTTGTTTTGGTAGAACAGCCCATTTAATCTTTTTGCAGTTATTATCATTATCGGTTATTACCAATTATCATGTGTTATTACCGGTATAGTTATTGGTTATCTTGTAGGAGTTTCTTGACGTTGCTTGTGTGTGAGTGTGTGTGTGTGTGTGTGTGTGTGTGTGTGTGTGTGTGTGTGTGTGTGTGTGTGCGCGCGTGCGTGCGTGTGTGTGTGTGTGTACGTGTACGTGTACGTGTGCGTGCGTGCGTGTGAGTGTTCTTGCTTGCTTTCTCTCTCCCGCATTGCCCCCCCCCCCCTCCGGCAAAGACTCCAGAACAGCCCGTAGGACTCGTCAAAAGTCCTACAGGGATACGCGGACCGGAAGCAGCTTTGTCTTGGGTCCGAAATAGGCTCGGGAAAGTTGAACCTCAAATCTCTGGCTCTCGGAGATGTCGAAGGCGGACCTAGCGAGGTCTTCATTGCAAAATGAATAGTGGAGAGGAAATGATTGCAAGTTGAAAGGAAAGAATTTAGCGGAAGAACAACAGGGAGACTAAATTTATCTGTTATTGAAAAAAAAAAATGTGTATCATTGAAGTAAGTACGGAGGTAAACGAGGGGAAAGTAAAAGGTAATGTAATAATCTGGAAACATTCAATTTTGGAAAGAGAGTCAAGAAAACGTGAAAGAAAGAAAGAAAGAAAAAAAAAGAAATGTGTGGAAGTAGACGATTCCGAAGAGAAATCGGAGGGGGGGGGAGAGAGAGAGAGAGAGAGAGAGAGAGAGAGAGAGAGAGAGAGAGAGAGAGAGAGAGAGAGAGAGAGAGAAGGAATGACATGAAAAGAGAAACGTCAATTTGCGGAATCGACGCGAAAATGATGAAGGCGAATATGATGATGATGATGAAATATGAAGATGATGGTGGTGCTGTCAGCGGGCGTGTTGGGGTCGCAGCGATTTGGTGGTGACATTTGCTTTTGAGGGGGGAGGGGAGAGAGATAGGGAGGGAGGAAGGGAGGGAGAGGAGGAGGGGAGAGACAGGAGAGATAGAGAGGGAGGGAGAGAGATGGGGAGAGATAGGGAGGGAGAGGAGGGAGGGGAGAGAAAGAGGGAGAGGAGGAGGGGAGGGAGGAAGGGAGGGAGAGGGAGAGGGAGAGGAGGAGGGGAGAGAGATAGGGAGGGAGGGAGAGAGATAGGGAGGGAGGGAGGGAGGAGGGGAGAGAGATAGGGATGGAGGGAGATGGGGAGAGATGGGGAGAGATAGGGAGGGAGAGGAGGAGGGGAGAGAGATAGGGAGGGAGAGGAGGAGGGGAGAGAGATAGGGAGGGAGAGAGGGAGAGGGGGAAAGGAAGAGAAAAAGGGGAGAGGAAGAAGGGGGAGCAGAGACACGAGAGAAACAGGGAGAGATTGAAGAGAAAAAAAAAATATTGGAGAATAAGAGAAACAAAGAGAGAAGAAAAAAAGAAAAAAAAAACGTTCAAAAAAAGAGAAATGGACAAGATAATGATAAAAAAAGGAAAAGAGAGAGAGAGAGAGAGAGAGAGAGAGAGAGAGAGAGAGAGAGAGAGAGAGAGAGAGAGAGAGAGAATATGTAACCCGTCCTTGCAATTGCGTATTGCATCGTGCATCGTGGAAGGGAGATCGCGCGGGACAGTGTGTTAGTAGGGTACGCTGTGTTATTAGGGAGTGTGTCATAAACATGCCGGAAGGAGGGAGGGAGGGAAGGAGGGAGAGAGAGAGTGAGGGAGGGAGAGAGGGAGGGAGGGAGGGAGGGAGGGAGAGAGAGAGAGGGAGGGAGAGAGGGAGGGAGGGAGGGAAAAAGAGAAAGAGAGAAGGGGAAGAAATAGGGGGAAAGAGGGAGAGTATGTGTGAGAGAGGGAGGGAGGGAGAGAGGGAGGGAGGGAAAGAGAGAAAGAGAGAAGGGGAAGAAATACGTGGAAAGAGGAAGAGTGATTGTTTGTGTGTGAGTGTATGTGTGTGAGGGGAGGGGAGGAGGAGGAAGGGATTGGGTGACGTAATAAGGTAAGAAGGATAGAGACGGCGAGATAGAGAGACAGAGGCAGAGAGAGAGAGAGAGAGAGAGAGAGAGAGAGAGAGAGAGAGAGAGAGAGAGAGAGGCAAAGAGAGGAGGTAGGAAGCGTGTATATGAGTGAGCGAAATAAAGAGAAAGAGAGGCTGGGTTGGGGAGGGGGGTTGAGGGAGAGGGAGAGGGAGAGGGGAGGGAGAGCGAGAGAAGGATTGAGCGAAAGAGAGGCGGAGACGCGAACGGCGACCGAGGGGCAGCGTCGGAAGGGGCGTGCGTCCCTGCTCGCCCCTGGCAGAGCAGAGGCGGACGGTAGAGGCTTGCGCGTGCAGGGGTTAAAGCTGCCCCGCCACGCCCGCCACGCCCGCCCCCGTCCCCGCCCGCGACACTTGTACGCCCGCGCGACGCCCGCCCCGCCCCGCCCCTCGCCGCCCTTGTGCCGCTACGCCCGCCGACGCCCGGCCTTAGGGGTCCGGATGGGAGGAGGGGGCGTGGAAGGGGTTGGAGGGGAAAACACGCAAATAAGCACACACACACACACACACACACACACACACACACACACACACACACACACACACACACACACACACACACACACACACACACACACACACACACACACACACACACACACACACACACACACACACACACACACACACACACACACACACACACACACACACACACACACACACACACACACACACACACACACACACACACGCACACACGCACACACACACACACACACACACACACACACACACACACACACACACACACACACACACACACACACACACACACACACACACACACACACACACACACACACACACACACACACACGCACACACACACACACACACACACGCAAAATCACAATCACAATTACAAATCTCTCTCTCTCTCTCTCTCTCTCTCTCTCTCTCTCTCTCTCTCTCTCTCTCTCTCTCTCTCTCTCTCTCTCTTTTCTCTCTCTCTCTCTCTCTCTCTCTCTCTCTCTCTCTCTCTCTCTCTCTCTTCTACTCTCTCTCTCTCTCTCTCTCTCTCTCTCTCTCTCTCTCTCTCTCTCTCTCTCTCTCTCTCTCTCTCTCTCTCTCTCTCTCTCTCTCTCTCTCTCTCTCCCCCCCTCTGACTGACTGACATTTGTTATTACGCCATTTATCGTCGTGTGAATCGTTATGATGGTATTAGAAATGGTAATGATGGTGAAGACATGATAATGGTAATGATAATAATAATGATGATAATGGTAATGATAATAATAATGATAATGGTAATGATGATAATAATGATGATAATGGTAATGATAATAATAATGATAATGGTAATGATGATAATAACAGTGATAATAGCAATGATGTTGACAATAACAATTGCAATGATAATCATATTGATTGCAATTGAAAGAAAATGATGATAAGGATGAGAGTAATAATGACGGATGATAATTGTGATAGTAGTGATGATAAAGAAATAGCTTGATAGATTTTACGATTTGTTTATCTCGTTTTTGTGCGTTTCGTAATTTTCTGGATCCATTTTAGACGACGCTTACGGGGATCGGTTGATGGTTTATTTGTTATTATTTTTTATTACTTTTTTTATTCTTTTTTTTTTTGGGGGGGGGGGCGGATGGCCATTTCCTGGATCCATTTTAGACCATGATGACTCACCTGTAGCTGGCTAAGTAGACGAGGGAATGGCTGACTTTCTTTTCTTTTTTTTTTCTTTTTTTTCTTCCTTTTTTTGCACCGTTTATTGGATCCATTTTAGACCCCGTTGACTCACTTCTGGTGGCACTTCCGCGGGTGTAAACGATGGCATAGTGCCGCAGGTGGGTGAGAGGAAGAGGAGGAGGGAGGAGGAGGAGGAGGAGGAGGAGGAGGAGGAGGAGGAGGAGGAGGAGGAGATGATGATGATTATGATGGTAATTGGAGGGGTTGCATGGGGTGGGGGGTGGGGGTTAAAAGGGAAGATTGAGAGAGGAAGGGGGGGAGAGATTCAGAGAAGGGAAGGGGAAGAAGGGTGGGGGGGGATGATGAGGGGGGGGAGACTGAGAGAGTGGAGGAAGGGGGGGGAGGAGGGAGAGGGAAGGAGGGGGAAGATTCAGAGAAGAGGGGGGTGAAGTGAGGAGGAAGGAATGAGGGGGATGATTCAGAGAAGAGGGAGGGGAGGGGAGGAGTGTAATGAAGGGTAGATTAAAAGAGGAGAGGAAGGGGATGGGGAAGGAAGGAGAGGATGGGTTGGGGGAAGAGAAGGGGGGGAGGGTGGCTGACTCTCCAACATCCAGGGAGGGAAGAGGATGGGGATCAAGAGGGGAAGGTGGAGGAGAGGGGGTAGGGAAGGTGGGGGGGAGGGGGGAGGGGAGGTTAGTTGAAGGTAGGAGGGGGGAGATTTTGGTAAGGTAAGGAGGGTAGGAGAGAGAAAGGGGAGAAGTAGGACAGTACAAATAAATATGAAAGGGAGTAAAGGAGGTGATGAACAGAGACAGACAGACAGACAGACAGAGACAGAGACAGAGAGAGAAACAGAAAGATAACAAAGGTGAAAGTACCGAGAAGAGAAAGGGAGGAAAGAAAACACATGTAATGGGACTGATGGCAAGGGAGGGCGGGGGGGATTTTTCACGTTTTATGAAGAGCGACAGGCATGACTGTGGTGCTATAGTGGTAAAAGGAAAGAGAGAGAGAAGAGGAGAAAGAGAGGAGAGAGAGAGAGAGAGAGAGAGAGAGAGAGAGAGAGAGAGAGAGAGAGAGAGAGAGAGAGAGAGAGAGAGAGAGAGAGAGAGAGAAAAGAAAGAGTAGAGAGAGAAAGAGAGAGAGAGAGAGAGAGAGAACAAGCGAACTCCTGTCTCAATGCCAGCCGCTTTCCTAGTCCACTCCCCCCCCCCCCTCCCTTCCTCTCAGACCTTCCGCGTACAATGCATGTGCGGCCGTGTGTGTTTAGACATCTGTATTCCATGTGTACTTGAAATGTATATGTATGCATTTTCGCCCTGGTGTCCCGATATGCCTGCCGACCTTCTTCTCTCCCTTCTTTCTTCTCCCCCTCCTTCTCCTTCTCTTCTCTCCTTTCTTTCCATCTTCTCTCTCTCCTTCCTTTCCTTCTCTCCTTCCCTCCCCCCTTCCTTTCCTCTTTCCCTCCCTTCATCCTATCTTTTCTCTTTCCCTCCCTCCCATCTTTTCTTCCTTACCTCCCCCCTTTTCCCTTCCCTCTCTCTCTCTCCCTCCATTAATCCCTCCCTCCCTCCCTTCTTCCCCCCGCCCTTCCATCCCTTTCTCCCTCCATCCATTCTTCCCTTCCTCGACTCCCTCCCTCCACTCCCTCCTTCCTTCCTTCCTTTAGTCCTTTTCACCCTCCCCCTCCCCCCTCCACTCCCTCCTACCTACCTTTAGTCGTTTCTCCCTCCCCTCTCCCCCTCCCCCCCTTCCCCCCCTCTGTGGACGTGCAGATGACCCAGACTTGTATATTTTTGTATATTTTTGCGGTTGTTTTCTGGACACGACGGAGGACGAGTGGGTTAAATCATGGGAGGGAGGGAGGGAGAGGGAGGGTGGGGGAGGGAGAGGGAGGGTGGGTGGGGGAGAGGGAGAGGGAGGGAGGGAAGGAGGGAATGGGAGAAGGGAGAAGGGAGAAGGGAAGGAAGTAGGAATGGAGAGGGAGGATTGTAGTGTGTTTAAGGGAGGCATGGTGTAAGGGGGAGGGGGGGTGAGAAGTAGGGGAGGAATAAGATGAAGGGAAGGAGTAGGGTTAGGGTGCAGAGGGTGAGAGAAGCGGAAGGGGTAGGGTGTAAGGGAACGAGAAGGGAGGGGGTAGAGGGTAAGAGGAGAGGTAGGGGTAGGGATAGTGCGTAAGGACGGGAAGGGGAAGGGGGAGTGGGTAAGAGAAGGGGAAATGAGTGGGTAGGGGGATAGGGAGTAATACAAGGGGAAGGGGATAGGGAGTAAATGAAGAGGGAGTGGAGGGGGTAAAAGAAAGGAGAAAGGGAAGGGGAAGGGGGTATAAAAGAAAGGAAAGGAGAAGAGTAAGGGATAAAAAAAGAATGGAAGGGGAAGTAGGAGGAAGGGGTAAAAGAAGGTGAATGTGAAGAGGGGAGATAGGAGAAGGTTAACAGTTGTCTAGTTACGCGTTGGAAGTTTTTGAAAGTGTGTTATTGTTTGTTTGTTTAACTGTTTATTTGATGCTTTCGTTAGCGTGCTTTTGTTTTATTTTCCGAGTAGAAGGGGGGAGGGGGAGGGGAACGGGGGGCGGGGGGTAGTTAAACATTTTTTGGTGCACTGTTTACACACCCGATCATTTTTGTTTGTGTGTTTGTTTATAAATGTTTTCGGACTTGAGTCTTGTGTTTAGGTATACTCGTTGGGGGAATAATGACTTGCTTATTTGAGTGTTGTAGTTCTGTTTTGTATTATCAGTTTTATTGTTTTTTGCTTGTTTTTTGTAATCTTCGTTGTCGTCGTCATCTTTTTATTTTCTCTTTTTTTTCTTCTTCTTTTTAGGTTTAACCTTTTTATTCATCTTTTTTTTTCTTCTCTTTTATATTTTCATTTTCATCGTCTTCTTCATTATCGTCATCGTCATCATCATCATCATCATCACCAATCCTTATTATCACCAGTCACCCCCACCAACCACCATCACCTACAGTCACCACCAC
>BOPN01001142.1:245884-248384 GCA_017312705.2 Penaeus japonicus | reverse complement strand
TTTGTTTCTTTCTTTGTTTCGCAAGAGTAGAAGGGATATGGTGGTTGTGAGAAAGGGGCTGATTTGGAGGGTATTCTAGGAGAAATAAAGGAGGGAAAGAGAGAGAGAGAGAGGGGGAGATAGGGAGAGAGATGGAGAGAGAGATGGAGGGAGAGAGAGAGAGATGGAGGGAGAGGAGAGAGAGAGAGAGAGAGAGAGAGAGAGAGAGAGAGAGAGAGAGAGAGAGAGAGAGAGAGAGAGAGAGAGAGAGAGAGAGAGAGAGAGAGAGAGAGAGAGAGAGAGAGAGAGAGAGAGAGAGAGAGAGAGAGGCAGGCAGAGAGAGAAAATGAGATGGATAGGAAGGGTTTAGACGAGAGAGACAGACACGGACACACACGCCCACATACACACACACACGACCCCCCCCCCCCACACACACGACCCTCCCCCCCCACACACACGACCCCCACCCCACCCCCCACACACACACACACATATCCCTCCCCCCCCCCCCCCACACACACACATACAGAAAAGAAGAGTATTTGTACACGCACACACACACACACACAATCCGACGACCGCGAGAGGAGAGGGGCGAGAGGAGGGAGAGGGAGAGAGGGCGAGAGGGCGAGAGGGGTTGGTAGCCTCATTGAGCTAACAGGCTGTAATCATGCTTTTCCTCTTGTGTCCAACCACCAACCCGAGACTGGGCACTGTTGCCACAGCTGCCTGCTCGGGCACTGTTGCCATAGCTGCCTTTCTCGGGGCCCCATCGTCGCCACTGGCAACGCTTGCATAACTTCGGCGGGTTCATGTTGTTCGCGAAGGGGGGGGGGGTTGAAGTCGGTGTGAAAGTTTAGTGTTGTTGTTATTATTATTATCATCATCATCATCATCATCATCATCATCATCATCGTTATCATTATCTTCATCATTATCTCCATCATTATCTTCATCATCATCATCATCATTGTTATTATTATGATTGTGCTTATGATTATGATTATTGTTGTTATTCCTATTTATATTATTGCCGTTATTGTTATAATTAGCATTAACGTTATCATCATCATCATTATCATTATCTTCATCATTATCTTCATCATCATCTTCATCATCATCATCATCATTGTTATTATTATGATTGTACTTATGATTATGATTATTGTTGTTATTCCTATTCATATTGTAATTATTGTTATAATTAGCATTATCGTTATCATCATTATCATCGACGTCTGTTTATCCTCGCATATCATTTTTCTTAAAAATGAGTTAGTATGAGAGAGAAACTTTTTTCCGTTTATTTTCTTTTTTGTTTTTTTTTATATTTTTATTTTCTCAGCGTAGTCTAATTATAAAACTCATCTTGCTCTCACTAATCTCATTATACAACTCAATTGCGTAAGTGCATTACCGTGTTTTAATTTTTTTCTTTTTCTTCTTATTTTCTTTTTTCTTCTTATTTTCTTTTTTCTTCTTCTTTCTTCTTCTTCTTCCTCTTCTTCTTCTTCCTCTTCTCCCTTTTCCTCTTCTTCTTCTTCTTCTTCATCAGCGGCCATTTCATTTTAGTATCACACTTAACATTTTTTTTTTATTCTTCACAAAAAAAAGAAAAGAAAAAAAAAACACGAAAAAAGGCACCACGTGTCTTGCGATGATAAAACAGCAGAGTCTTTTCTTTTGCAAAGGATGGCAATTGAAGGTAGAGGCGGTGTCTGGCAATTATCTTTCTTCCTTAGTCCTCCTCCTCTCCTTTTTCTTCCTTCTTTAATTTTCTTTTTGCTCCTTCTCTTCCTCTTGTTCCGTCTCACTACTCCTCTTCCTTCTCATGCTTCCTCCTCCTCCTCACCCCCTTTCCACCTCCACCTCTTCTCCCTCGCCCCCTCCCCTTCCACCTCCCCCTCCCTTTCCCCCTATCCTCTCCCCCCTTCCTCCTTCCCTTCCACCTCCCCCTCCCTTTCCCCCTCTCCTCTCCCCCCTTCCTCTTTCCCTTCCACCTCCACCTCTCCCCCCTTCCTTTCCACCTCCCCCCTCTCCCCCCTTCCTTTCCACCTCTCCTCCCCTCTCCCCCTTCCTTTCCACCTCCCCCCTCTCCCCTCTCCCTCCTCCACCTCCCTTCCCCCTCTCCCTCCACCTCCTTCCCCCTCTCCCTCCACCTCCCTTCCCCCTCTCCCTCCCCTCCCCTCCACTTCTCCCCTCCCTTCCCCCTCCCCCTTCCACCTCCCCCTTCCCCTCTACCTCTCCCTCCCCTCCCCCTCTCTCCTCCCCCTTCCTTTCCACCTCCCCTCCCCCCCTCCCCTCGTGATTGACGGTGATTGGCTGCAGTTCCTTCCCGACAGACTCTCATGGTCGTTATTCGGTGCTGGTATTTTATTCCGTCGGCTGTGCTTTGCCTTCCACTGTTTGTCTTGCTATTATTTTTGTTGTTGTTATTTATTGTTTATTATTTATTGTTTATTTTGTTGTTGTTATTATTTTTATTTATTTTGGTATTAATATTATTTTTATTTATTTT
>BOPN01001142.1:230884-235884 GCA_017312705.2 Penaeus japonicus | reverse complement strand
CATAATCTCAGATCAGCTCTCACGACATCACTGAATTAAATGGGATTGAATCTATTTGTTTCCGCGTCATTTAATGTCTTGGGCTGTAATCTAATCCGCATTTGGGTTTGGTTATAAAAAAAAGAAAGAAAGAAAAAAAAAAAAAGAGATAGTGATGATTTTACAGTGTTATTCGGGAGAAAAAGAAATGGTGGTGTTTTGTTTGTGTGTGTTTTTTGTTTGTTTGTCTTTTTGTTTGTCTTTTTATTTGTTTTTCTTTCTTTCTGTTTCTATTTTTGTTTGTGTTTTTTTTTTTTTGTTTGTTTGTTTATGTTGGTGTATTTTTTTTCTTTGTCTTTTTATTTCTCTTTCTTTCTCTCTGTTTCTCTGTCTTTCTGTTTCTATTTCTCTCTTTCTGTTTCTATTTCTCCCTCTCCCCCCTCTCTCCTTCCCTCTCCCCCCTCTCTCCCCCTCTTTTCCTCCCCCTCTTGCAGCCTGCTCTTCCTGCGCTTTCTCTCTCTCTCTCTCTCTCTCTCTCTCTCTCTCTCTCTCTCTCTCTCTCTCTCTCTCTCTCTCTCTCTCTCTCTCTCTCTCTCTCTCTCTCTCTCTCTCTCCTTCCCTCCCTCTCCTTCCCTCCCTCCCTCCCTCCCTCCATCCATCCATCCCCCATCCCCCCTCCCTCCTTCCCTCTCCCTCCATCCCTTCAACCCTCCCTCCATCCCCCCCTCCCCCCTCCCCCTCCCCACCTCGTGTGATGAAAGCAAGCGGCGAGGTGTCGTGATGAGGGGTACAGGATCTCATCACTCACTCTGTCTCCCTCCCTCTCTCCCTTCCTCCCTCCCTTCCTCTTTCCACTCTTCTCCCTCTTCCTTTTCCTCTTCCTCTTCCTTTCGGCGTTCTCTTGATCTTCTTGATTTCGCTTCACCCTCTTTGCTTGCTTGCTTGCTTCTTGTTTATTTAATTATTTATTTATTTTGTATTTATTATTTGTTTTATTTATTTATCTATTTATTTATTGCTTTTTTACTTTTAGTTGTTTATTTATTTTATTTTATTTTATTTTGTTTTTTTAATTTGTTTTATTTATTTATTCTTTTTTACTTGTATTTCTTTATTTATTTTATATTTTTTGTTTTATTTTTTATTTATTTATTTATGTATTCATTCATTTTTTTTTTTTTTTTTTTTTTTTTTTTTTTTTTTTTTCTTTTTTTTTTTTTTACAAAGAATTGCTTTCACTTCCTTGTCATTTTTGTCACTCATTACTTACTACCAATGTGGCATCAAATCATTCAATCCATATTAAACATTTATTCTTATTATCTTAGTCGTAGATTGCATTCAAAATCGGTTGCCGTTGAATTTATGCAGTTTGCAAGGGGCCTGAGTACGACCGCATATATTTAGAACTACAATAAGGGTCGGGGGCCCCTTTAGATCTGCAGCCATTTCGACCGTATTGCGTGTCTCTTCGTTTCTGGTTGGGGTTGAATATGATTAATTTCAATATGTATCCGTATATATTTTTCTTTCTTTGTTTTTTCTTTCAAACGTATATTCTTCCAAATAAACAAATAAATACACGCGCGCGCGCACACACACACACACACACACACACACACACACACACACACACACACACACACACACACACACACACACACACACACACACACACACACACACACACACACACAGGGAGTATTGATTTATTTAGAATATCTGAAAGTATTTGCATAAAAATGTCCGTAAAGTAAGATCAAAGAAAAAACATATGCAGCCACTGTCTCTCTCGTTCTCTCTCTCTCGCTCTCTCCTTCTCTTGCTCTCTTGCTCACTTGCTCTCTTTCTTTTGTTCTTTCTTCATCTTCTACCTCTTCTTCTACCTCTTACTCCCTCCCGTCCTTTATCATCCCCTCCTTCCTCCCTCCCTCCCTCCCTCCTTCCTTTCCTCCAGCCCTCCTCCCTCCTTTCCTCCAGCCCTCCTCCCTCCCTCTTTACCTCCCTTTCTCCTCTCTTCCCGCTCCCTCCTTCCCTCCCTTTTCTCCCTTTTCTCCTTCTTTTCTTTCTCCCTCCCCCCTCTCTCTTTAACCTCCCCGTCCCTCCCTCCCTCCTATCCCTCTCCTTAACCACCCGTCCCTCCCTCCCTCCCTCCCTCCCTCCCTCCCTCCTATCCCTCTCCTTAACTACCCGTCCCTCCCTCCCTCCCTCCCTCCCTCCCTCCCTCCTATCCCTCTCCTTAACTACCCGTCCCTCCCTCCCTCCCTCCCTCCCTCCCTCCCTCTCTCCCTCTCTCCCTCAGTTTCAACTCCACTACACTTCCCCTCCGTCCTCGTCTCATCTCCTTTGATTTTATCGTATATATCTTATCGATCAAGTTCATCCAATCATCCTTCCCCCCCTCTTTCTCCTCCCCCTCCCTATCTCCCTCCTTACCTCCCTCCCTCCCTCCCTTTTTTTTTTCTCTATCTCCCTCCTTCCCTTCTTCCCTTCCCTTCTCTTTCAACAATTTATATTCCCTCTACCTCCTCTCTCCCTCCCCTTTCCCTTATCAGCAACTCACCCCTCTTCAGACCCTCTCCCCCCCCCCCCCCCCTCCCTCTGCCTCTCTCTTCTCTTCTCTCCGCCATCCCCCCTTCCCCCTCCTCCTCTCTCCGACTTCCCCCCCCCCCCCCACTCCTTCTCCCTGTCTCTCTCTCTTCTCTTCCCTCCGCCTCCCCCCTCTGCATCCCCCCCTTCCCCGTCCTCCTCTCTCCAACTTCACCCCCCCCCACTCCTCCTCCCTCTGTCTCTCTCTCTTCTCTTCCCTCCGCTTCCCCCCCTCTGTATCCTCCCTCCACCCCACCCCCACCCCCCTTCCCCCCCAGCATAAAGGGCGGGCGCCTTCGGGGACAAATCCTGATCAAAATTTGTTCCTCGCTCGAGCCACTGTCGCTGCGTCGCTTTCCTTTCGCGCTCTCCCCCCCCCCCCCCTCCTCTCTCCTCTTTCTCTCCTCTTTTTTTCTCTCTCCTTCTCTTACTGTCTCTTTTTCTCCTTCTCTTTCTCTTTCTCTCTTTCTCTCCTTCTCTCTCGATTTCTCTCTCTCTCTCTCTCTCTCTCTCTCTCTCTCTCTCTCTCTCTCTCTCTCTCTCTCTCTCTTTCCTTCTCTCTTTCTCTCTTTTTTGGTCGTTTTTGTTTGTTTTTCGCTAATATTTTTGTTTGTTTGTTATGCGTTGATGGTTTTTTCTCTCTCTCTCTCTCCGCCTCCTCTCTCCCCCCTCCTCCCCCCCTCCTCTTCCTCCTCCTCTGCAATCTCTCCCTCCTCCCTCCTCCTCCGCCCCCCCTCCTCTTCCTCCTCCTCCCCCTCCCCTCCCCTCCCTTCCTCCTCCTCCCCTCCTCCTCCCTTTATACCTTCCCTTCATCTTCTTTTGGTGGGTTTCTCGTTATGTCCCTGAATACTACCAGTAGCACTTCGGGCGCGCAGCCTCATATCTCTTTCTCTCCCTCCCTCTTTTTCTCTTTATTTCTCTCCCTATTTATTTCTCTCTCTCTCTCTCTCTCTCTCTCTCTCTCTCTCTCTCTCTCTCTCTCTCTCTTTTTCTCTCCCACTCACTCACTTTATCTAAATCTCTCCAATTTCTTCCCCCTTCCCTTCCTTCTCTCCTAACCTCCCTCCTCCCTCCTTCCTCTCCCTCCTCCCCTCTCCCTCCTCCCCCTTCCCCTCGAGACCTCCCTGGCAGCCGTCCTCTCCGTCTCAGGATCTTCTCGTAAGAATAATTCCTTCGGATGCGAGAGGAGTCATGTAGAAGGGAGGAGGAGGAGGAGGAGGAGGAGGAGGAGGAGGGAGGGGGAGGAGGAGGAGGGAAGGGAAGGGGGAGGGGAGGGAAGGGAGGAGAAGGTGGAGGAGGAGGGGAGGGAAGGGAGGGGGGAGAGGAAGGGGTGGGGTAGGGGGGAGGAAAGGGGGAAGGGAGGAAGGTGTTAGGGGTGGGGGTTGGGGATGGGGGGATGGAAGATTGGTTTTTGGTGGCAGGGGATTTTGGTAGAGGGGGTTAAGGGGAGGGGTGGGGGATGGGATGGGATAGGAGGGGAGGGGAGATTGGTTTTTGGTAGCATGCGATTTTTTTTTTTTTTTTGGGGGGGTGAGGGGGATGGGATGGGATGGGATGGAAAAATGGTTTTCGGTGGCTAGGGATTTTCTTTTTGGGGGGTATTGATGGAAAGGGGGAGGGGAGGAGAGGGGATGGGATGGTGGGCGATTGGGGTGTCTTAGGGTTGTCCCTTTTTTTGGGGGGGGGGGAATAAGGGGAGGAATAGTCACTAAAAATGAAAAAAAAAATGAAAAGAGGCAAACCTACGGAATAAAAGGAGGTTAGTAGTAGGAAGAGAATAGTAATAAAGATGATAGTTATGACAGTGATAAATGGTTCTGATTGTGATGTAGATGAGGGAGAATACATCGTGTAATTCCGGGAGAGGGACGAGGGAGGAAAAAAATCGAAGGAGAGAGAGAGAGAGAGAGAGAGAGAGAGAGAGAGAGAGGGGGGGGGGGGGGGAGGGAGAGGGAGAGAGAGAGAGATACAGGGAGAGAGACATACAGAGAGCAAGAGAGAGAGAGAGAGAGAGAGAGAGAGAGAGATACAGAGAGCAAGAGAGAGAAAGAGAGAAAGAGAGAGATACAGGGAGAGAGACATACAGAGAGCAAGAGAGCGAGATACGCACTCACACACAGTTTCATTTTTCTTATGGCTCTCCGTCTTCCTTTTGGCATTTTACGCTTCCTAGTCGAGTTATGTTATTAGGATTCGCCGTCGGGCTGTGGGATTTAGTTGCGTTCGGTGTGTTGCGTTAGTTGTTGTCGTTGTTGTGTTTGTTTGTTTTTATTAGGATTGTTTTAAGGTAGTTTATATAGGGGGTATGGGTTGTTTTGTTTTATTGTTCATTCTGTTATTTTCTGTTTCTTTTGCCTCCTTTTCCTTTTTCTTTCTCCTCCCTTTTTCTCTTCCTCTTTTTCCTCCTTTTTCTCTACTTCTTGTCTACATTT
>BOPN01001142.1:215884-225884 GCA_017312705.2 Penaeus japonicus | reverse complement strand
TAAAACAAAAAAGATGATGAAGATAGAAAATACGAAGAGAACGAACCGGAGACAGGACACCGAAAGGGGATTGGTCACAGGCGACGATAACCAGGAGGCAAGAGGATCAGGGGAGGGGGGGGGGCAAGAGCAGAAGGGAGGGAGGGAGGGTGTGGGGGGTGAGGGGGAGGGAGGGGTGTGTGGGGGGCGAGGGGAGGGGAAGGGGGGTAGTGTGTTCTTGAATGGCGGTAGATTCATCTCTGGACAGGGGAGAGGGGGGGATGCGTTGGTAGGGATGGGGGGGGGGGATAGTAGGTTTATCGATTCACGAGTCATGTAGGGGAATAGGGAGGAGGAGGAAAAGGGATGGGGAGGTGGAGGAAGAAGAGGAAGGGAGAGAAGAAGAGAGGAAGAGGAGGGGAGGAGGGAAAGAAACGAAGAGAAGGAGAAAAAGAGGGGAAAAAGAAGAGGAAGGAGGAGGAGAAAAAGAGAGCTGGAGGAGGAAGAGGAAGAGTAGGAGGAGGAGGAGAAGGAGAAGGAGAAGAAGAAGAAGAAGAAGAAGAAGAAGAAGAAGAAGAAGAAGAAGAAGAAGAAGAAGAAGAAGAAGAAGAAGAAGAAGAAGAAGGAGGAGGAGGGTAGAAGAAGAAGAGGAGGAGGAGGGTAGAAGAAGAGGAGGAGGAGGAGGAGGGGGGGGGGGAGGGTAGATTGTAGAAAGTATTACTCTGTTTCTGTCCAGGGAGGATGTAGGCCTATCATGTTTAGCCTCAGAATCATTTGTTTGATTTTTTTTTTCTTTTTCTTTTTTTTGTATGAACTATTTCCATTTGTTTTTGTTGGTGTGAGATTGGAGTGTCATGACTTGTTTTGCGTTTGTTTGGTTGTTTTGTTTTAGTTGTTTGTTTTGTGTTTGATGTTGTTTTCGTGTTGTGATATTTTTGTTAATTTTGTTGTTGTTGTTTTCTTGTTTCCTTTGTCTTCTTTTCTTTTTCTTTATATCTTTTAGCTATATATATATTTTTTTTGTCTATGCTCCTCTACTTCTTTCTTTCTTATTTTAGTTTTATATAATTTCTTAATTTAATTTCCTTCTTTTTTTTACAATTATCTCATCTTTACATCTTTCTTTCTTTCTTTTTCTCTTTTTACTCCTATTCATATTTTTTATCCATTCCCTTTTATACTTCTTTCTTTATTAATGTATCTACAATACCTCCTCTTTTATTTAATTTCTTTCAATCTTATCCACTCTCCCATTCCTTCATTTCTCTCCATTTATGATTCATCTAATTCATAATTAAATTTATTTGAATTAATATGATTTATGTAGTCATGTAAACTCTCTATGCAAACTTTATCCAATGATCTTCCAGACTGCCAGTCCTTCCTTTCTCAATTATAATTCATTTGGTTTAATTAACATGATTTTATTTAGTTCTTCCTCTCCATATAAACTTTATTCCCACATTTATCCAATTAATATCCAGTCGCTGTCGCCGGTTCTCCGTCTCAATAGATTTAGTATTATACGTTTGCTGTCAGGGAAGGAGGAGGTTGGGGGGAGGTGGTGGAGGGGGAAATGGAGGTGGAGGTGGAGGGGGGAAGAAGGAGGAGGGGGAGGGGGAGGGGGAGGAGGTGGTGGTGGTGGTGGTGGTGGTGGTGGTAGAGGTGGAGGTTTAGGAGGAGGTGGTGGTGGAGGGGGAGGTGGTGGTGGTGGTGGTGGTTTAGGAGGAGGAGGAGGTGGAGGTGGGGGAGGGGAAGAGGAGGAGGTGGTGGAGGGGGGAAGGAGGAGGAGGGGGAGGGGGAAGTGGTGGTGGTGGTGGAGGGGGAGGGGGAGGTGGAGGTTTAAGAGGAGGTGGTGGTGGTGGAGGATGAATTGAGGAGGAAGGAAGTGGAAGAGGAGGAGGAGGAGGAGGAGGAGGAGGAGGAGGAGGAAGGGAAGGAGGTAGAGGTGGTGGTGGTGGTGGGGGAGGTGGAGGAGGGGGAGGTGGTGGTGGTGGTGGAGGGGGAGGTGGAGGTAGAGGGGGAGGGGTTGGTGGTGGTGGTGGTGGAGGTGGTGGAGGTGGAGGTGGAGGTAGAGGGGGAGGGGTTGGTGGTGGTGGTGGTGGAGGTGGAGGTGGAGGAGGAGGAAGAGGAAGGAAGGGGAAGAGGAAGAGGAGGGTGATGAGAGGGAGATATGGGAAGGAGAAAAGGAAGGAGAAAAGGAAGGAAGAGGATAAGGGTATTGAGAGGGAAGAAAGAAGAAGAGGAGGAGGGGGAGAAGGGGGAGGAGTTGGAGATGGAGGTGAAGGTGAAGATGGTGGAGGTAGAGGAGGAGGTGGAGAGGAAGAAGAAAAAGAGACGGAGATGGAGAAAGAGAAATAGGAGGAGGAGGAAGAAAATAGGTGATTAGACTAGGAGGGGAGAGAGGGAGAAGAAGGAATTATGAGAAAAATGGAGAATGATAACGTGTGAAAAAAGAAAGTGAGAAAGTGAAAATGAAAACACATAAGACAAGGATAAGAAGTAGATAGACATGAAGAAAAATATAAGAGAAGATAAAGACAGACAGACAGAGCGAAAGAGAAAAGCAAAGATAGACAGATAGACAGCGATAGATACACAAAAAACAAACAAACAAGAAACAGACAGACAGAGCAGAAAAGAAAAACAAATACAAACAGATAGACAGCGATGATAGACAAAAAACAAACAAACAAACAAGAGACAGACAGACATTGACAAGACAAGCTGGATGAAAGTAAAGATAAACAGATAGACAGCGATAGACAGACAAAAAAACAAACAAACAAACAAACAAGAGACAAACAGAACGGAAAAGAAAAGTAAAGACAAACAGATAGACAGCGATAAACAGACAAAAACAAACAAACAAACAAGAGACAGACAGACAGACAGACGCTGACAAGACAAGCTAGATGAAAGGGATCCAGACCGATTTCTTGTGGCGTCTTTTTTGAACGTCTTCTGGAATTTCTTGAGTGCTGTTGTCGGGGAAAGAAAACCTGTTCGTTACTTGTTTTGGTTTGAGAGTGGGGGAGGGGGTAAGGAGGATGGGGAGGGGAGGGGTGGGGTACGGAGGATGGGGAGGGGAAGAGGGGAAGGGGAGGGATAAGGTAGAGAGGGGAAAGGAGGAGGGGAGAGGGAGGGGGAGGGGTATGGAGAAGGGGAAAAGGAACGGGGAGGGGAAGGGAGAAGGGAACGAAAAGATATATATATATATATATATATATATATATATATATATATATATATACATAAGGAAAAGAATTTCAAAGACGGATAAGAAAGAAGTAAAAAAAAAAAAGAAAAAAAAAATCTGAAAATAAATCGCGGAAATAAAATCAAAACGAAAAGAGAAAAGACGATGAGGATATTACGCAAAAGTTGGAAAAAAGATAAAAAGAAAACGAAAATGAAGAAAAAAAGAAAATAAGAAGCAGAAGCAAATGAGCTAAAGAGGATAATGATCATCCGGGAAGGAAAGCGGAAGTTGCGTGTCTTCCGCCTCGCCGGGACGGGACGGGGGGCGCGCACGTGTGTTTTTGCTTCGTCGTCGTCCTGTCGTGTTTTCTTCTTCTTCTTCTTCTTCTTCTTCTTCTTCTTCTTCTTCTTCTTCTTCTTCTTCTTCTTCTTCTTCTTCTTCTTCTTCTTCTTCTTCTTCTTCTTTATTCACTTTTCTCTTTTTTCTTTTTCATTGACGTGGTTTTCTTATTCATGTTCTTTTTCTTCTCATTTGTTTTTCTTCTTCTACTTCTTTTTCATCTTTTACTGTCCTCTTCTTCTCCTTTTCTTCTTTCCTCTTCTTCTTTTTTCATCTTTTTCTCCTCCTCCTCTTCCTTCTCCTCCTCCTCCTCCTCCTCCTCCTCCTCCTCCTCCTCCTCCTCCGTCTTACTCCTCTTTGGGAAGAGGAGCTAGCTCGTCCCGGATAGAAGTTGGAAGAGAGAGAGAGAAAGAGAGAGGCAATGAAATGATGATGGCGTAGAAAGAGAAGGAAAGAAGAAAACAACAATAAACACGCACGTAATCAGGTGCCAACCGGATTGACAAGGAACCGAGGGAGAATAGATAGAACTCACACGACGAATATATCTCTTACAAATAGATCCTTCAGAGAATAGGATACGCAACGACCATCTCCCACTCCAGGATGGGGATGATATGGTAAGTAGTAGCAGGATGATAATCAGGACGACAACCCTCTGCAAATCGACAACAATACAACAACAACAACCACAACAACAACAACAACGACAACAAAAGCCACCTGAGGGCGATGACAGGGGGCACTAACCTAGAATTAGAACAAGAAGCAGCACCTATACACATGCTAAGAGGAACAGCCACCATGAATACCTCATGGACGGACGGCTCCTCTTGATTTGACATTCGAGCTGGATTGGGACGGCCGATTCGGAGCCCAGTTGCAAGGAATGGCCTTGCAATTGGTGCCTGCCACGGGTGGGGATCTGGTGTCAGGTGGCACTGTCAACACGTCGTGGCGGTGAAAGGGAGGAGGAGGGGGGGATAGGGAGGGAGGGGAGGGGGAGGGGGAGGGGGAGGGGAGGGAGAAAAGGACGGAAAGAGGGGGGGAGAGAAGGTGAGATAGGGGGAAAGAAGAGGGAGGAAGAGAAGGGGCAGGAGAGAAGGAAGGAGGAAGGGACGAATGAGCAAACGAAGGAACGATGGGGGGAGAAGACAAGACAAGACAAGGGAGAGAGAACGAGAGAGAGATAGAGAGAGAGAAAGAGAGAGAGAAAGAGAGAGAGAGAGAGAGAGAGAGAGAGAGAGAGAGAAAGGAAGAGAGTAAGAAGAAGAGAGAGAGCGAGAGCGAGTAAAGGAGTCAGTGAGTCAGTGAGTGAGAACAGAGACACAGAGTGGCAGAGTGGCGTGAGATGGCATCACTTGTTCGAACGAAATTCTCACCCCCCTTTTTTGGGGAGGGAGGAGGGGGGTGTAGGCAGAAAGTTTTCTTCCTTGCGTGTGAATGTTTTGTTGTTGTGGAGTAATTGTTGTTGTTGTTGTTTTTGTTTTTGTCAAGGTGTTAGATGGGAAGGGGTGGGTGGTGATGAGAGATAGAAGGGCAGGAGGAAGACGCTGAAGATAGTGGGAGGAAGAAGATAAAATATACAAGAAGCAAAGGAGGATGATAAAGGAGAGGGGGGAGGGAGAGGGAATATAGAAGAAGAAGAAAATAATTATAGACAGAGAGGAAGAAGAAAGAAGGAACGGGACGTGAGCAACAAAGAAAACAAGGAGATGAAGAAAATAGAATGAAAGAAGAAGAAAGTAATAAATTGAGAAAAATAAAAAAATGAAAATAGAATGAGATGATGATGAAAAAGAAGAGGCAAATGATATGAGAAGAAGAAGAAGAAGAAGAAGAAGAAGAAGAAGAAGAAGAAGAAGAAGAAGAAGAAGAAGAAGAAGAAGAAGAAGAAGAAGAAGAAGAAGAAGGAGGAGGAACTGAACTCGAGCCTGCGAAGACAGGAAGGAGGGGAAAGGATAGAAGATCCCTTATGTGATGAGGTTACCATCCCTGCACGCCCACCTTCCCCTCGTGGGCGGCCACCTGTCTTGCGGAGGCCTTCCCCTCTCTCTCCGCGCGCTCTCGCTCCCTGTCTCTCTCTCTTTCCCTCTCTTTCACTCTCTCTCTCTCTCTCTCTCTCTCTCTCTCTCTCTCTCTCTCTCTCTTTCTCTCTTTCTCTCTTTCTTTCTTTCTTTCTCTTTTTCTCTCTTTCCCTCTCTCTTTCTCTCACCTCTTTCTTTCTTTCTCTCACTCACACCTTTTGTTATATCTCCCTTTGCCCTCTCTCCCATTTTGGTTCCCCTTTTTCTCTTTCTCTGTCTCAGACATTTCATTATTATTATTATTATTATTATTATTATTATTATTATGTTTCTCCGTATTGCATCACATCATTTATCATAATTCCTTCTCTTCCTCTTGTTTATTTCTTTTCCTTCTCTTTCTGCTACTTCTTTTTTCTACTCCTCCTGTCTTTCTTATTCTTCCCTATTTTCCCTTCTCCCGTTTCGTAAATATCCTATTTATCATACGCGCATTCCATTGCAAATCGGAGGTTGACAGGCCTGTTTGCAGTGCCAGATACGCGTCTCGGTCACGTTGGCAGCCCTGATTCTGGCTCTGATTGTGGTGACTGTCAGTGTGGTAATTGTGGTACCAGGAGAAGGGGGAGGGGGGAGAGGGGAGAATGGGAAGGGACGAAGTGGCATAGGGAGAGGGAGAGGAAGATAGAAAGATAGAAAGAGGGAGAGGTGGAGAGAGAGAGAGAGGGGGGGAAGGGACGAAGTGGGGGAGGGAGAGGAAGAGAGAAAGAGGGGGAAAGGACGAAGTGGGGGAGGGAGAGGGAGAGAGAGAGGAAGAGAGAAAGAGGGAGAGGTGGAGAGAGAGAGAGAGAGAGGGGGAAGGGACGAAATGGGGAGGGAGAGGGAGAGGAAGAGGAAGATAAAAAGAGGGGGAGGGGAAGAGAGAGGGAAAGGGGAGAGAGAAAGAGAGGGAAAGGACGAAGTGGGAGAGGGAGAGAGAGAGAGGAAGAGAGGAGAGGGAGAGGGAGAGAGAAAGAGTGGGAAGAGACGAAGTGAGGGAGGGAGATGGAGAGGAAGAGAGAAAGAGTGGTTGTGGGGGAGAGAGAGGGAGAGGGGGATTCTACGGGGAAAAATAACAAATATATGAAAAAAAGAAAAAGAAAATGTATGTGAAAGAGAGAGAGAAAATAAGAAAGAAAGGGAACGACAGAGAGAGATAGAGAGAGAGAGAGAGAGACAGAGACAGAGACAGAGACAGAAAGACAAACAAACAGGGAGAAAGATCTTAACCCCTACAACCACCCCTTCCCCCCTTCCCCCTCTACCCTCCCCCCTCCCCCCGTTCTCTCACCTCTGCTTTTTCGCTCAAGATCTTCTCGTTGAAGGTTTTAAAGCCGCCTCAATCGTCTCGAGGTCTGGATAGAAAGGGGGAGAGTCAGAATAGGTGATAAAAGAGGAAAAGGAAGGAAATGAGATGAAAAGGGGAAAAGGGAAGTAAATGAGATGAAAAGAGGGAAAGAAAGACAATAAGGATAGGAAATGAAAGAGGAAAATGAAGTAAATGAGGTAGGAATGAGAATAAGAATAGGAGTTAAAAGAGGAAAAGGAAGAAAGTGAAATAGGAATGAGAATGAGAATAGGAGATAAAAGAGGAGGAGCAAGAAAATGAAATAGGAATGACAATGGGAATAGGAGATGGGAGGAAAAGAGAGAATAAGAGTTAAAAGAGGAAAAGGAACTAGGAATGAAAATAAAAGAGATAAAAGAGGATAAGGAAGAAAATAAGATAGGAATGAGAATAGGAGATAAAAGAGGAAAACCTAGAGCAAATGAGACGGAGGAAAACGAGGTAACGATAAAGAAATGAGACGTCTGGGGAAAATGAGGTGATGAGGGATAGAAAGAGGAGCAGGGAGATAGATTGTGAACAAAGGAAAATAGATGGGAAAATAAAGAGAGAGAGAGAGAGAGAGAGAGAGAGAGAGAGAGAGAGAGAGAGAGAGAGAGAGAGAGAGAGAGAGAGAGAGAGAGAGAGAGAGAGAGAGAAAGGAAGAAAGAGTATATGTGTGGTGTGTGTTTGTCTGTATGCTTGTTTATATGCTAAAAAAAATCCAGATAGATCGACAAAGAAAAGAAGAAGAAGCAACGATGGGGGAAGGGAGGAAGAAGCAAGTAATGAAGGATGAAGGGAGAGGGAGAGGGAGCGAGGATGGAGGGAGGGAGGGGGGGGAGCAAGTGGGAGGGAAAGGGAGCAAGAGGGAGGGAGAGGGAGCAAGAGGGAGGGGGAGGGAGGAAGGAAGAAGCAAGGGATGAATGATGTAGGGAGAGGGAGGGAGGGAAAAGAGCGAGAGAGAGCACGATGGAGGGAGAGAAAGCAAGAGGGAGGGAGCGAGAGGGAGTAGAGGTCCGTCAGCCATTCCAGGGGGCGTTTCGGGCGGCGTTGGGAGGGAAGTCCTGATTTCATTGGCGATGGAGGTGTTGCATTGCACGATTTGCTTTCTTCTTCTTTTTTTCAATTCTTTGTAGGGATTGAAATTGGAAAATGTTTTTTGGATTCACGCGCACGTACACTCTTTCTTCTTTTCCTCCTCCTCCTCCTCCTTTTCTTCAACCTCTTTCACTTCCTACTCCTTCTTCATCCTCCTTCTCTTTTTCAATCTCTTTCTCTTCCTCCTTCTCCTCCTCTTCAACCTCTTTCTCTTCTTCCTCTTCCTCCTAGTTCTTCTCTTCTTCCTCCTCCTTCCTTTCCTCAACCTCTTCCTCTTTCTCCTCTTTTTTCTTCTCCGCCTCTCCTTCTCTCCTCTCATCTCCTCCTCATCCACTTTTTCCTCAACTTCCTCTTCCCCTTGCTCCTCCTTCATCTCCTGCTACTGCTCCTCGTCCTTCTTTTCCTCCTCCTCCTCCTCCTTCTTCTCCATCTTCCTCTCCTCCTCCTCCTCCTCCTCCTCCATCTTCCTCTCCTCCTCCTCCTCCTCCATCTCTCTCTCCTTCGTCTCCCCCTCCTCCATCTTCCTCTCCTCCTCCTCCATCTTCCTATCCTCCTCCTCCTCCTCCTTTTCCTCTCCTCCTCCTCCATCTTCCTCTCCTCCTCCTCCTCCTCCTCCATCTTCCTTTCCTTCGTCTCCTCCTCCTCCTCCTCCTCCTCCTCCTCCTCCTCCTTTTCCTCATATTCACCACCCCCTCCTTTTGCTCTCACCGTTAGTTATTTCTTGCAAAGGAAATGAGTGTTGGAGCTGCACTTAATATCCCAGAATGGTGATCTTTATGGTGCACACGTGTGTGTGTGTGTGTGTGTGTGTGTGTGTGTGTGTGTTCGTGCATATATGTGTGTGTGTGTGTGTTCGTGCATATATGTGTGTGTGTGTGTGTTTTCATGTGTTCGTGTATACAGTATATGTGTGTGTGTGCTCGGATATGTGTGCGTGTCTGTTTGTCTGTGTGTGTGTGTGTGTGTTTGTTTGTCTGTATGTCTGTCTGTCTGTGTGTGTTCGTACATGTGTGTGCGTGTTCCGTTATAATGCCCCATTGGAAGCTTAAGTACATGTGTATTGGATTTCGTTTCCACATATATTGCGTTTGGCGATTACGCCGATATGTCTCTTTATCTGTTTCATTGATTCCGTAACCATTCCATCGATCCGTTTATTTCACTTCCTTTAATCACTTCCTTACGTCACAGGACTTCCTTCTCCGCATGCGCAGTCGGTGCTGTGGGTGGCGTCGCGGGCGTCAAGGGCGGGCGTGTGGGCGTGTGATGGGCGGCCTTGTTTAAGGCGCTTGGTATCGGTGCGGGTGTGGGGGTGAGGGTGGGGAGGGGGTTGGATGGGGGTATTTTGAGGGCGGGCGGTGCGATAATGGCCGGTTGTTGAGCATATCCGGTTGAAAACGGCTTGGGGTGGGGGGAGGGTGGGGGTGGGGGTAGGAGGAAGAGGAGGTGGAGGTGGTGAGGAGAAGGGGGAGGAAGGGAGGAGGAGGAGGGGGGGAAGGGAAGGGAGGAGGAGGGGGGGAAGGGAAGGGAGGAGGAGGAGGAGGAGGGGGGGAAGGGAAGGGAAGGGAGGAGGAGGAGGAGAGGGAAGGGAGGAGGAGAGGGAAGGGAGGAGGAGAGGGAAGGGAGGAGAGGGAAGGGAGGAGGAGGGGGAAGGGGAAGGAGGAATGAGGAGTAGGAAGGGGGGTGAGGAAGAGGAGGAGGAGGAAGGAATGAGGAGGAGGAAGGGGGGTGAGGAAGAGGAGATGGAGGAAGGTTGTGGGCGAGGTGAACGGGAAAAGGGAGCAAGCAGGAAAGGGTGAAAGAAAAGGAGAAAGGAGGAGGAGGAATGAGGAGGGGGGAAAGGGGGAGAGAGGGAGGCAGGGGGGGGGGTTGCCGTCTTGCCTCTCTCGTTGTGATTTCCCTTCGGGCCTCTTTCGCTCCTCTTTGCTTTGATTTGTCTCTCATTTTCTCCATTTCAATTTCTGTTTCTAGATTGCTCGCTCTCCC
>BOPN01001142.1:205884-213384 GCA_017312705.2 Penaeus japonicus | reverse complement strand
ATTGACGTCGGTTATTGGCTAATGCATAATGTTTCGGAGGCGCTGATTGGTTCGCGTTTCAAAGCGCTTTAGTTGCCGTTGCGTCGGACTCTGATTGGGTAATATCAGCCAATAAGCGACCGTGACATTACAAGCGACAGCCAATCAGCGGTGTTGATTCATGTGGCGTTCCTGAGGTGTGAGATGTTTACGAGTTTGAGAAAGTCTTTCGTTTGTATTTCTCGAGAATATTTTTATGTGATTGTTGTTCTACTTTGATTCTTTGATGTAATTAATTGTATTGGGTTTTTCATTTGCTGTAATGAAGATTTCGTTTTTCTTTTCTTGATATAATTAGTTTATGGAAGATGGAATGCCACGTGTGTTAATGCATATCTACCTACATTTATTAATTTAAAGTCTTACTTATTAATTATCTTAAACATATTTTTGTATTTACTTACAGTCTGAATCATGAAATATGATAAGATTATTAGGAAATCGCTTATTTTCCATTATCTCCTTAGTTTCAATATCATTTTGTGGAATTTGCATGTTTGCGTGATGGGGCGATGCTGTAACTGTTGCTTGCAGGGAGGGGGGTGGGGGAGGGGGAATGGGAGGGAGGGAGGGGACATCACTCCATGACCACACCTTATAGCCACGCCCATTTTGGTAACCACGCCCTTTAGTATGTGCCGTTGTGTGGGTTTCGCTGTGTGATTAGTTATTTTCGTGTTTGTTATTTTGTTTTCTCTTTAGATTTTTTTTTTTTACTTTTAAATGGAAGCTTATAAAACCAATACTCCAATACTCTTTATCTTCTCATTTTCTTTTTCTAGTTATTTACTTCACATTCCAATTTCTTTATTTTCTCATTTCTATCATTTTCCCATTTTCTTTATTTTCTCATTTTCTTCATTCTCCCAATTTATCTTCTCTTCCCATTTTCATTTTTATTTTTATTTTCCCTCTTTTTACACAGATTTCCCTCATCTTCTCATCTTCTTTATCCTCTCCTTTTCCTTATCTCTTGCCTGTCTCTCCTTCTTTTATCGCCTCTTCCCTCCATCGAGGTCATCGACCATCCAATTCCCGACCATCCATTTCGCGTCATCAATCACAAGTCATAAAGGCGGTGCTGTCATCTCGTCTTCCTCCTCCTCTTATTCTTATTCTTCTTTTTCTTCTTCTTCGGCTATTATTTATTCTTTTCTTCTTCTTTGCCTTTTTCTTCGTCTTTTTCTTCTTTTCTTCTTCTTCATCTTCACCTTCTTTTTCTTCTTTTTTTCTTTTTCTTCGACTACTATTTCTATTTTCTTTTCTTTTTCTTCGACTACTATTTCTTTTTTCTTCTTTTTCTTCGACTACTATTTCCATTTTCTTCTTTTTCTTTTTCTGCGACTATTATTTATTTTTTCTTTTTCTTTTTCTGTGACTATTTTTTTTTCTTTTTTTTCTTCTTCTTCTTCTTCGACCAGTATTTCTTCTTTTTCATCTTTTTCTTCCTTGTTATTCTTTATTCGTTTAGTGATTGAGACTTTTTCATCTTCCTCCTCTTCTTATTCTTGTTTTTCTTCTTATTTCTCTTCCTTTTTGTTGTTATTTATCTTGTTATTATTCATCTTCATTTACCTTATCATCTTCGTCTTCTTTTTCCTCTTCTCCTCTGTTATCTTCGTCTTCTCTTTCTTAAGCATCATCTTCATAATATTCCACCTATTTGTTTTTTCCATTTACGTTTAAAATTGCTTTATATATATATTTTTTTTTTTCTGTATGTGTTTTGTTTTTGTTTTCTATCTGTGTTTTGTTTGTGTTTTTCATGTTTTTCCGTCTTTTTTCTTTCTTTTTCCCTTTTGTATCGGTTCCTCTTTTTCCCCCTTCTCCGTTTCCCTTTCCTTTTCGTTTTCTTTTTTTTCCATTTTTCTTCCTTCGTGTTTCGTCGTTATTCTTCATTTCTCAACTTTGGTCTCCTTATCGTCCTCCTTCCTTGTCTTTTTTTTATCTGTTGTTGCTTTATCTTCATTTGTCGGTTTATCTTCGCCTTCTTCTTGTCCGGATTTTCTTTTCTCTTTCCTCGTGTCGTTTTCTTTAGTTTCCCCTTCTCTTCTTTCCTCCTCTTCAACCTCCATCTCCTTGCCCCCCCCCCCCTTCACCCTGCCTCCTTATCTTTTCTTCTTACTTCCCTTCATATGTCTCTCTCTTTACTTTCTCCCCCTTACCTCTTTCCCATTCTCTTCCTTATTCCTCATCCCTCATTCCCACTCCTCTTCCTTTATAATTCACTCTCTCATCCTCCCCTCCTTTTCCTTCCTTCCTCCTCCTTCCCCCTCTCCTCCTTCTCCTTCCCTTCTTCCTTCCTTCCTTCCTTCCTCCTTCTTCTTCCTCCTCCTTCCTCTCTCCCTCCTCTCTCTCTCTCTCTCTCTCCCTCCTTCTCTCTCACTCTCTCTCTCTCTCTCTCTCTCTCTCTCTCTCTCTCTCTCTTACTCTCTCTCTCTTACTCTCTCTCTCTCTCTCAATCTCTCCCTCCCTCCCTCCTTCCCCCTCTCCCTCCTCCTTCTCCTTCCTCTCCTCTTTCACTCTCTCTCTCTCTCTCTCTCTCTCCCTCTCCCTCTCCCTCCCTCCCTCCCTCTCCGTTGGCATCTGGCTCAAACGTCTTGTGCATTAAGACACCAATGATAAAACTGGTCACGGACTTGTTATCTCTTTTGGGGTGAAAGGGATTGGGGAAAAGGGCAGCAGTAAAAAAAAGGAAGAAAGAGGGAGAGGGAGAGAGGAATGGAGGGGGAAGGAGATGGGGAGAATTGGGGAGGGAAGGAGAAAGAGGGAGAGTGGGAGAAGGAAGGAGGAAGAGGGGGAATGGGGGAGGGAAGGAGGAAGAGGGAGAGTGGAGGAGGGAAGGAGGAAGAGGGAGAATGGGGGAGGGAAGGAGGAAGAGGGAGAATGGGGGAGGGAAGGAGGAAGAGGGAGAATGGGGGAGGGAAGGAGGAAGAGGGAGAATGGGGGAGGGAAGGAGGGAGAGGGAGAGTGGGGTAGGGAAGGAGGAAGAGGGAGAATGGGGAGGAAAGGAGGAAGAGGGAGAATGGGGAGGGAAGGAGGAAGAGGGAGAATGGGAGGGAAGGAGGAAGGGAGAGGGAGAATGGGGGAGGGAAGGAGGAGAGGGAGAATGGGGAGGGGAAGGAGGAAGAGGGAGAATGGGGGAGGGAAGGAGGAAGAGGGAGAATGGGGGAGGGAAGGAGGAAGAGGGAGAATGGGGGAGGGAAGGAGGAAGAGGGAGAGTGGAGGAGGGAAGGAGGAAGAGGAAAAGTGGGGGAGGGAAGGTGAAAGAGGGAGAGTGGGAGAAGGAAGGAGGAAGAGGGAGAGTGGAGGAGGGAAGGAAGAAGAGGAAGAGGCAAGGACAGGGGAAGGTGGAAGAGGGAGAGTGGGGAGGGAAGGTGGAAGAGGGAGAGTGGGAGAAGGGAAGGAGGAAGAGGAGGGAGGGGGGAGGGAAGGAGGAAGAGGGAGAGTGGGGGAGGGAAGGAGGAAGAGGGAGAGTGGGGGAGGGAAGGAGGAAGAGGTAGGAGTGGGGAGGGGAAGGAGGAAGAGGGAGCGGGAGGGAAGAGAAGAGGGAGAGTGGGGGAGGGAAGGAGGAAGAGGGAGAGTGGGGGAGGGAAGGAGGAAGAGGGAGAGTGGGGGAGGGAAGGAGGAAGAGGAGGAGAGGGAAGGAGGTAAGAGGGAGAACGGGGGGAGGGAAGGGAGGAAGAGGAGAGTGGGGAGGGAAGGAGGAAGAGGGGAGAGGGGGAGGGAAGGAGGAAGAGGAAGAGTGGGGGAGGGAAGGAGGAAGAGGGAGGGAGGGAAGGAGGAAGAGGGAGGGAAGGAGGAAGAGGGAGAGGTAAGGGGGAAGGAGGAAGGAGGGAGAGGGGGAGGGGGAAGGAGAGGAAGAGGGAGAGTGGGGGAGGGAAGGAGGAAGAGGGAGAGTGGGGGAGGGAAGGAGGGAGAGGGAGGGAAGGAGGAAGAGGAAAGGGGGGGAGGGAAGGAGGAAGAGGAGAGGAGGAGGGAAGGAGGAAGAGAGAAGAGTGGGGGAGGGAATAGGAGGAAGAGGGAGAGCGGGGGGTGGGAGGGAAGGAGGAAGACAGAGCAGGGAAGAAGGGAGGAAGAGGGAGAGTGGGGGAGAGAAGGAGGAAGAGGAATAGAGAGGAAGGAGGAAAAAGTGGGGAGGGAAGGAGGAAGGGAGGGAGAGTGGGAGAGGAAAGAGGAAGAGGGAGAGTGGGGGAAGGAAGGAGGTAGGGAGGGAGAGTGGGGGAGGGAAGGAGGAAGAGGGAGAGTGGGGGAGGGAAGGAGGAAGAGGGAGAGTGGGGGAGGGAAGGAGGAAGAGGGAGAGTGGGGGAGGGAAGGAGGAAGAGGGAGAGTGGGGGAGGGAAGGAGGAAGAGGGAGAGTGGGGGAGGGAAGGAGGGAGAGGGAGAGTGGGGGAGGGAAGGAGGAAGAGGGAGAGGGGGGGAGGGAAGGAGGGAGAGGGGGGGAGGGAGGGAGGAAGAGGGAGAGTGGGGGAGGGAAGGAGGAAGAGGGAGAGTGGGAGAGGGAAAGAGGAAGAGGGAGAGTGGGGGAGGGAAGGAGGAAGAGGGGAGAGTGGGGAGGGAAGGAGGAAGAGGGAGAGTGGGGGAGGGAAGGAGGAAGAGGGAGAGTGGGGGGAGGGAAGGGAGGAAGAGGAGAGTGGAGGAGGGAAGCGAGGAAGAGGAAGAGTGGGGAGGGGGAAGGAGAAGAGGGTTACTGCTGATGTTCATTGAGGAAGAGGGAGAATGGGGGAGGGAAGGAGGAGGAAGAGGGAGAATGGGGGAGGGAAGGAGGAAGAGGGAGAGTGGGGGAGATTGGTGGAGAGGGGTGGAGGGAAGGGGAGAGAGTAAGGAGAAAAGAATAAATGAGAGGATAGAATAGATAAATGAAGAGCAGTAAAGGAAAGACGATGGATGGAAGTTAACGAAAAGAACGAGAGAGGAGGAGGAGGAGGAGGAGGAGGAGGAGGAGGAGGAGGAGGAGGAGGAGGAGGGGGAGGGAAAAATGCAATAACTCAGACCGAAGGAGCGAAAGAAAAAAAGAGAAAGAAAAAAACAACGACAACAAGTGAAAATCTCGGCAAAAGAAGTTTAGCCAAGAATTTACCGTTAATCGGAGGGAGAGAGAGAGAGAGAGAGAGAGAGAGAGAGAGAGAGAGAGAGAGAGAGAGAGAGAGAGAGAGAGAGAGAGAGAGAGAGAGAGAAACTTGAGAAACTGCCAAGAGTAAATGGCACACCTGATGATAAAAGAGGAAGAGGAATAAGAGGGGATTAAACGATTCATGTGAAAGGGAAGAGTCATGAGAGAGGAAATCGCTCATAAAAGGGGACAGATGGAAGGAGGGTGGAGGAGAGGGAGAGGGAGATAGGTAGGAAGAGAGGGAGGGAGGCAGGCAGGCAGGCAGACAGACAGGCAGACATGCAGACAGACAGACAGACAGGTAGGTAGGTAGGTAGGTAGGTAGGTAAGAAGTAAGAGGGGGAGGGAGGGAAAGAGAAAGAGAGAGAGAACGGACGAACGAAACAGAACAAGACAGAGAGACAAAATATGAGAGAATGAGTCTTTCATTTTCTCTCCCTTGTTTGTTTGTTTGTTTGTTTGTTAGCGTGAGTCAAGAGCTTCGCAATTCGTCGTGTTTCCAGTATGGAGTGCGGACTGCGAGGGGCGTGGAAGGTGGGGGGGGGGGGAGAAGCAAGTTTTTATCTCGCCAAGAAAGTGTCACTATGTTGCAAGCAGAAGAAAGGAGTTGCTCTTGGCCGCATGTCAAGTCAGGTCAGTTGAGGTCAGTTCAGGTCAGATACGGAGTTGAGTATAGGTCAGGGTAAGAGACATAGCTGTTGATGGAAATGTTTATTTCGAAGGTAATGTAAACAAGGAGATTTTATTTATCTATTTATTATTATTGTTATTGTTTATTTATTTATTTATTTATTTATTTATTTATTTATTTTCGGGAATTATGTTTATCTGAAGGTTATGCGATACGAGTGTGGTGTTTCTGTAGTGGTCTGTATGGTGTCCCTATCGTGAGGTACATGGTGTCCCTGTGTTAATTGTATGATGTCCCTGTGGTGGTCTGTATGATATCCATATGATTAGCTACATAGTGTCTTCCTAGTGATACGAGCACAATAACCCGCGTAATGACCTGTATGATGACCGTAGTGGTGATGTAGTGACATGAATGTGATTGCGTTGGTGGGCACTGTCAGCGGAACATAGAAATATGTAAGTCATATTGACAGGAAAAAAAGATGGAGAAAAAAAAGGAAAAACAGAGAAAATGTATATTTGGAAATGTGAGTCACCTGGATTTTTATTTTCAATTTGCTATCACTGGTCTCTCACAGTCTTTCACTATCTCTCACTGTTTCTCGCTGTCTTATTAATTTAATGGGGTTATGGTGATGATGGTGGTGGTGGTTGTGATGCCTATGATGAGGATTGTGGTTGTGATGATTGTGATAACTATGATTATAATAGTGTGGTGGTGATTATGATAACTATAATTATGATGGTGTGATATTGTTGGTAGAGATCACTATGATGGTTGTGGTGGTGATTGTGATGACTATTAGTATTGATTTATTAGTATGATTAGTAAAACACACACACACACACACTTAGATAACAGACAACAACAACGAAAAGCGAAAACAGATAATCCCAATGAAGATAATCCTTATCTTACTGATGCTGATGCTAATGAAGATTCCTATCTCCCCTCTTCCCCACAGCTTCCTCTGACCGGCGCCTCCATGAACCCCGCCCGTTCCCTCGGTCCCGCCTTCGTCAAGAACAAATGGGATGCGCATTGGGTGAGTACTCGAGCAAGGGACCTATTTATTTGGACCAATTTATTTGGGTTGATTAAAGAGAACAATTCATTTGGGTTAGTTGAATAGACTAATTTATTTGGACCTATTTATTTGGGTTGAATAAAGAGACCAATTTATTTGGACCGTTTATTTGGGTTTATTAGAGATACCAATTTTTTGGACCAATTTATTTGGGTTGAATAAAGACACCAATTTATTTGGGTTGATTAAAGAGACCAATTTATTTGGGTTGATTAAAGAGACCTATTTATTCCCCTCTCATTTCCTCCTCTCTCGTTCCTTCTCCTCTTCCCCTCTCCTCTCTTCCCCTGTGTGTGTATGTGTGTGTGTGTGTGTGTGTGTGTGTGTATGTATGCGTGTAGGTATTTGTATTTGTATTTGTACGTTCAATGCGTGTTCAATGTGTGCGCGTCTAGTCATGCCCGTTTAACAGTCAGTGCTTGACTGCCTGGGCGAGTGACAGTGTCTCTATTGGTTCTGTTGCCTCGTTTCTCTTTCTGCTTATTTTTCGTTCTCCTTATTCTTCTCTCTCCTTGGGCTTTTTCTCGTTATTCTCTGCTTTCATCTTCTGCTCCTCTTCGTTCTTATTCTGTTTTTTTTTTCTTCTTCTTCTTTTTCTTCTTCTTTCTTTTCCTTCATTTTCATCTT
>BOPN01001142.1:198384-203384 GCA_017312705.2 Penaeus japonicus | reverse complement strand
ACATTAACATACACCTCGGCTCCTTGAAAGACTAAGGGAAGGAGCGGCTATTACAAGGCTTTGAGCACGAAGACCCCGTAAATATTTAGACGCGTTTGAGACCAAAATATTGCGCCTGACGCTGAGAGAGAGAGAGAGAGAGGGGGGGGGGGGAGAGGAGAGGGAGGGAGGGGAGGAAGAGGGTGGTGGAGGAGAAGAGGGAGGGGGTGGGGGAGAAGGGATGGTGGAGGTAGGGAGGTTGAGGAGGGGGTGGGGGAGAGGGGGGGTGAAGGAGGGGAGGGAAGGGGATGGGGAGGAGGGGAGGTAGGAGTGGTGAAGGAGGAGAGGGAGGGGGGTGGGGGAGAGGGAGGGGGGTGGGGAGAGGGTGGTGGAGGAGGAAGGAAGGAGTGAAGTGGGAAAGGAAACAGAGAAGGAATTAGGAATGGAAGATTGTTGTAAAATATGGCAAATAATGGAGGTGGAGGAGGAGGAGGAGGAGGTTAGGGGATGGGGGATAAACGGAGGAAGAGGAGGAGGAGGAGTAGGGTAAGGAATGGGGGATAAACGTAGGAGGAGGAGGAGGGTAAGGGAAGGAAGGGAAAGAGAAAAAGGTGTAGGAAGTGGAAAAGGGAGTCGAGAAAGAAGATAGGGAGAGGGAGAATGGAAGGAGTGAAGAAAAGAGAAAAGGGAGATGGTTAGGAGGGAGGGAGAGGGGGGAGGGAAGGAGAGGGGACGGGGACGGGAGGGAGCAAGGGAAAAGAAGGGGGGAGGGGGGAGGTAAGGCGGTAGAAGAAAACTATGAGAGAAGGGAAAGATAATTAGTATAATAAAGTAAATTCATGGGTGGGAAGGAAGGGGCGGGGAGAAAAATGGAGAATAAAATTTTACTTCTCTCCTACTTATCATCCTCCTCCTCCTCCACCTCCTCCTACTTCTACTCCTCCTCCTCTTCCTCCTTCTTTCCCACTTCCCCTCATCTCCTCCTCCTCCTCCTCCTCCTCCTCCTCCTTCTTTCCCACTTCGATCTCCTTCCTTTCTTTTCTTCCTTTCTTTTTTCCCCCTCCCTCCTTCTTTCCCACTTCCTCATCTCTTCCTTCTTCTTCTTCTTCTTCCTTCCTCCTCCTCCTTCTTTCCACTTCCTCTCATCTCCTTCCTTCTTCCTCCTCCTTTCTTCCTTCCTCTTCTTCCTCCTCCTTCTTCTTCTTTCCCACTTCCTCATCTCCTTCCTTCCCTCCTTCCTTCCTTCCTTCCTTTCCTCCTCCTCCTCCTTCTTTCCCCACTTCCTTCAATATCTCCTCCTTTCCTTCCTTCCTTCTTCCTTCCTCCTCCTTCTTCCCACTTCCTCATCTCCTCCTTCTTCTTTTCCTCCTCCTCCTCCTCCTCCTCCTCCGCGGAGTTACTGAGAGGGACGAAGTGTGTCAAAGGAGGTTCTGCCTCGGTTCTCCTTCTCGTGTAGGGACTCACTCTGGCTGATTGGGAGGAGGAGGAGGAGCAGGAGGAAGAGGAGAAGAAGGAGGAGGAGGAGGAGGAGGAGGAGGAGGAGGAGGAGGAGGAGGAGGAGGAGAGGAGGAGAAGAAGGAGGAGGAGGAGGAGGAGGAGGAGGAGGAGGAGGAGGAGGAGGAGGAGGAGGAGGAGGAGGAGGAGGAGGAGGAGGAGGAGGAGGAGGAGGAGGAGGAGGAGGAGGAGGAGGAGGAGGAGGAGGAGGAGGAGGAGAAGGAGGAGGAGGAGGAGGAGGAGGAGGAGGAGGAGGAGGAGAAGAAGGAGGAGGAGGAGGAGGAGGAGGAGGAGGAGGAGGAGGAGGAGGAGGAGGAGGAGGAGGAGGAGGAGGAGGAGGAGGAGGAGGAGGAGGAGGAGAAGGGGGAGGAGGAGGAGGAGGAGGAGGAGGAGGAGGAGGAGGAGGAGGAGGAGGAGGAGGAGCAGGAGGAAGAGGAGAAGAAGGAGGAGGAGGAGGAGGAGGAGGAGGAGGAGGAGGAGGAGGAGGAGCAGGAGGAAGAGGAGAAGAAGGAGGAGGAGGAGGAGGAGGAGGAGGAGGAGGAGGAGGAGGAGGAGAGGAAGAAGGAGAAGAAGAAGAAGAAGAAGAAGAAGAAGAAGAAGAAGAAGAAGAAGAAGAAGGAGGAGAGGAAGAGGAAGAGGAGGAAGAAGGAGAACAAGAGGTGGAGGAGGAGGAAGAAGAAGAACAAGAACAAGAGGAAGAGGAGGAGGAGGTGTTGTTGTTGTTGTTAGGGAGAAAGAGAAGGTTGACGAAAAAGAAGAAATGAAGATGGTGTCAGCAATAGTGGTAGAAGGAATGAGAAAGAGAGAGAAAGAAAGAATTATGAAGTGTGGGAAAATGAAATTGCTGTCTGTTATAGCAATCATGACGGTAAATGTTAAGGAAGAAAGGAGAGAGAGAGAGAGAGAGAGAGAGAGAGAGAGAGAGAGAGAGAGAGAGAGAGAGAGAGAGAGAGAGAAAGAAACAAAAAGAAAGAAAGAGGAGAGGGAGGGTATAGAAACAAACGAAAAAAAAAGGCAAATCACCAAAAGGAGTCAAGCACAGAATCCAACACGACACGAGAAATTAAGATATTAAGAATTCGCGCAATAAATGGGAGGAGCTAAGGATGACGTCATCATTTTGGACCACGAAGCCCCGCCCACAAGACCCATCTTCGGAAGCATTGGATGAATCCCCGGATAGCCATCTGTTGCTGTGTGTCTCCTTCCTTTTTGTCTCTCCTCTCTTCTCCTCTGCTTCCTCTCCTCTCCTCCTCTTCTTTCTTCCTCTTCACTTCTCTGCTTCCTCTTGTCTCCTCTCTCCTCCTCTTCTTTCCTCCTCTTCACTTCTCTGCTTCCTCTTGTCTCCTCTCTCCTCCTCTTCTTTCTTCCTCTTCACTCCTCTGCTTCCTCTCCTTTCCTCTCCTCTCCCCTGCTTCCTCTCCTCTCTTCCTCTTCTTTCCTCTGCTTCCTCTTCTTTCCTCTGCTTCCTCTCCTCTCCTCCTCTTCTTTCCTCTGCTTCCTCTCCTCTCCTCCTCTTCTTTCCTCTGCTTCCTCTCCTCTCTCCTCTTCACTCCTCCTATCCTCTCCTCCTCTTCTTTCCTTCATTTCCTTATCTATATCTATTCATTCCCTTCTTCCTCCTTCTCCCCCATTTTCCTCTCATCTCTCATTGCCCCATCCTCCCCTCCTCCCTCTTTTTCTTCCCCTATCCTCCTCCCTCTCCTCTCCTCTCCTCCCTTCTCCTTCCATTCCCTCCTCTCTCCTCTCTCCTCTGCTTCCTCTATCCTCCTCCCTCCCCCTCTCCTATCCTTCCCCTCCCGTCCTCTCTTTCTCTCTCTCTCTCTCTCTCTCTCTCTCTCTCTCTCTCTCTCTCTCTCTCTCTCTCTCTCTCTCTCTCTCTCTCTCTCTCTCTCCTCCCCCCTCTCTTCTCCCCCCCATCCCCTCTCCTCTCCTCTTCTTCCCCTCTCTCCCCTCCCCTCTCCTTCCCTCCTCTATCGTCCCCTCCCCTCCCCTTCCTTCCCCCCTCACCTCCCCCCTCCCTCTTCCTATTTCAAGCGACTAGAGAGTACCAATGCCTTTTGTATCGTTAATAGTGTTGACGATTTACTTTTTCCTTTGTTTTTGATTGCGTTGTTCCTTTGGTACATTTTGTTGTTGTTGTTAATGACACTGGTGGAGATTTTTTTTTTTGTTATTTTTTTTTTTTTTTTTATTGTCTTGATTTGTCATTTTTGTTGCGTTGTATTTTATATCTTTGTTATTAATTTCTGGGTATCTTTTTGTTTCTATGTTTGTTTTTCGTCTGTTTTTGTTGTTGTTTTCTTTGCGTTTCCTATCACTTTTTTTTGTCCTGAGATCATGTAATTGTTTTTGATGTTCTTCTGTGAGCCCGTCCTTGATCTGTGTTCTTGTTCTTGTTTTCTCTCTCTCTCTCTCTCTCTCTCTCTCTCCCTCTCTCCCTCCCTCCCTCCTTCTCCCTCCCTCCCTCCATCTTTCTCTCTCTCTCTCTCTCTCTCTCTCTCTCTCTCTCTCTCATTAATTTGCTTAGAAGAGAGAGGTATAAAAAAAATAAGAGAGAAAGAAGGAGAAGGCAGGAGAACAACCTGTCAAGCACGCCCATGGTTGATCCGTCAGTTGGGCGTGGATGATGGAGAAACCCTGGCGTTATGAGGGGCGTGAGGGGTTGTGAGGGGAAGGTGAGGGTGGGGGAGACTGAGGGAAAGTTTAGCAGTTAGAGTGGA
This sequence comes from Penaeus japonicus, assembly GCA_017312705.2. Lineage (NCBI taxonomy): Eukaryota > Metazoa > Arthropoda > Malacostraca > Decapoda > Penaeidae > Penaeus > Penaeus japonicus. The sequence continues at coordinate 199,188 of BOPN01001142.1, read as the reverse complement.
AGAGACAGATAGACAGAGAAGGGAAGGAGAGAGAGAGAGAGAGAGAGAGAGAGAGAGAGAGAGAGAGAGAGAGAGAGAGAGAGAGAGAGAGAGAGAGAGAGAGAGAGAGAGAGAGAGAGAGAGAGAGAGAGAGAGAGAGAGAGAGAGAGAAACAGAAACAGAAAGAGAAACAGAAAGAAAAGCGACAAGTAGAAAAAGAGAAAAGATGGAGAGGTAAAAGAGGAAGAGAACAGATAAAAAGAGGAAAAGAGGGGAAGATGGATAAGTAAAAGAACAGATAAAAAGAGGAAGAGAGGGGGAAGGTGGAGAAGGAAAAGAGGAAAAGAGGGGAAGGTAGAGAAGGGAAAGGTGGAGAAGGAAAAGAGGAAGAGAACAGATAAACAGAGGAAGAGAAGGGAAGGTGGAGAAGGAAAAGAGGAAGAGAGGAGAAGAGAACAGATAAAAGGAGGAAGAGAGATAAAGAGAACAGATAAAAGAAGGAAGAGAGGGGATGAGAACAGATAAAAGGAGAAAGAGAGATGAAACGAACGGATAAAAGGAGGAAGAGAAGGGAAGCGAACAGATAAAAGGAGAAAGAGAGATGAAGAGAACAGATAAAAGGAGAAAGAGAGACGAAGCGACCAGATAAAAGGAGAAAGAGAGATGAAGAGAACAGATAAAAGGAGAAAGAGAGACGAAGCGACCAGATAAAAGGAGAAAGAGAGATGAAGAGAACAGATAAAAGAAGGAAGAGAGGAGAAGAGCACATATAAAAAAAGAAGGGGGGGGGGGGGGGGGGGGGGGGGGGGAAGCTACTGGCCGAGA